>JBCAUI010194861.1:0-17078 GCA_038406195.1 Haplosyllis anthogorgicola
AAATCAATACCCTAATGTTATTCCAATACGGATTGTGAAGTTAACCCTTTACTTTCTAAAAAAGTCACTTTGCGACAATTATTATTTTAAATAAAATTTACCCACGCTGATAAATGTTTTTTTGAAGCAAATGACGTCCAACCAATTGTGGAATGTGACGTCCAGATACTCCATGTCACGTGGTGCACTTATTCAAGGATGTAGAAACTTTTATCACCAACTTAAATGCAGAGTAAACTGATGACCATCTAAACGTTTTGTAATTTCAGTTTTATCTTTGCAGTCTCTTTTCTTGAGCCAGTGCACGACTATTTTTAGAAACCACCAAAATCTCAGTCTTTGTTTTAAACGTTTTGTGTTTTGTAATTTCAGTTTTGTCGAAGGACATTACGATCTACCAGTGCGGACTGTGCTGCGCAGAGTTCAGTAGTAAACCACAGTTACAAGAGCATGTGTCCGAAGCGCACGATGAAGAGGATAGTCAGTGGAACACTAACATGGGTAAGGGCACAGTATAACGGCATATATATTTTTTAATGGACCAGGGTCCATTTTTGGGGCCACTGATTACCCCTGTTTTGGACTTGATGTGACCTTCCTCATGGGTATTGAAACCCAGGGTGGATCTCGCACCTACACTCTTACTTGCTTGTGTGTAATAATCCCAAAGGTCACGTCTGGCGCGACACCTGCCTTTGCCACCACTAGAAGTGTGCACTGTGTAAGCATGTATATGGCATGGCCGGCTGGGTTCCTCTCACATACGTCAGTCGTGATTAGAACTCCCGACGCAGTGGTGAGCTGCTCAGCAATGCATGACAAAGTCAAACGCGCTAACCAACTGAGCTATCCCGCCTCCTAATCTTGATGCTATGTAATTTGTGAAGGTATGGACTCTTTAATTGAGAGGTTCAGTGGTTTGAAAATTTGAAAATCCTGTGCACCAGACCTGAAAAATATGTATGTGAAATGTGGGACTGGCACATCAGAGGAAACTTGACAAAACTCATTTTGTTTTACTTTTTTGGTGGCAACTGTCGCAGTCACTTACTCTGGTACCAGTCCATAGCTAGGTTTGGACCCACTGGTACTTCTGATTTGGATTTCGGGAATTTCAGTTTCCTTTCATAACATTACTTTAATCGTTGCAGACACGACGACCTCGTGCAAGCGGTGCAGCATGGAGTTTTCAACACGAGAGGAACTGTTGAAACACAACGCCGATAAACACAAGGAGTTCTGGTGCGACAAGTGTAACCGAGCGAGCTACAGCGAGACACTGCACAGGTGACAGCTGTTTTTTTCTTTTTTTTCGGTGCCCATTTTGCAGGGCTGCTGGTACCCACTGTATCGGACCATGATCCACAAAGTTACTTCTCAATGAAACCTACTTTCTGCAACTTAGTACTGTAATGAAAAACGGTAATTCTGGTAAATTTGGATCTTGCAGGGACTTGCTGACTGCGTTAAAAAGTCATTTGTCCTGTCGACCTCCACGAGTTATCCCCACCTTCTTGTCATGTCATTTTGCAGAGCTTTTATTTAAAAATAAAAAAACGTACCATGTAACTTACTGTTTTTGTAGAATTCACATGATGTGGCACGAGAAGAAAGAAGCCGGCGTCAAGACGTTGTTTCAGAGAGGCGTGAAGTGCGCCATAAAGCGTAAACCGGCGACACAGCCGGCTGCACAACCAGCAGCACAGCTGGCAGCACACGTGGTGGTGCAGAACCAGGAAGCCTTACAGGTAGGTTTTCCAGAAGTTTTCACCAGACACGGAATTACTACTGTGTACGTCTCGCGTGTACGGAACACTCAAAATAAGAGACTCTTCTGCACTTACCTACTGTATATGTTAACTATTTAAGAGGCCAAGATGCAACTGATGAATAGCTTGCAGTGATGCATGTGATGTGTGCATACTACATATGGTTTTAGTTTGGAAGAACTGTTCCATACAATTTGTTTGCAACATTATAACCTATCAGATGTCCATTAAAGTCACATTGCATCTAATTTCCAAGGCATAGTACGATACTGAATCAAAACGGCGAATATTCGAATAACAAATTAGATCCTGATCCAACCTCTACTTACAGGCATGGGCACACCTGCCGAACATAGAGCAGGAGAACCCGATACAGATCCGTGTGGTCGGGAAGCGGTGTCCGGAGTGCGACACGGAGTTCGACACGGTGTCAGCGCTTAAGCGGCACTATTTCCGTCAGCACGAGAAGGACCACAGCAAGTGGCCGTATCAATGTGCGCTGTGTAACAAGGCCTTTGCAACTGTTAGTGGTGAGTGTTATGTACTAATGCATCCTGTGTAACAAGGCCTTCACAACAGTTAGTGGTGAGTGAGTGTTATGTATTAATGCGCCCTGTGTAACCAGGCCTTAACAACGGTTGGTGGTGAGTGTTATGTATTAGTGCGCTCTGTGTAACAAGGCCTTTGCTACAGTTACCGGTGAATTATTCCATGATTCATGTTACCAATTAGGAAATTTTTTAAAATCAATTTAAAACAGTTTCGCCAACAACCGCTTTTCTCCATGTTAATGTTGTCCAGAAGACGAAGTATATTTATTTATTCTGATGAGGTATATCCCCATTTACAGACAATTCCGATCAATTTGTAAAAGCATTTTGCAGTTATTGTCTGTCGAATGACAGAGTTTGTGGTCTCTCGCCTAAAAAAACCCTGACCATCTAAAAACTTATTTCTTTGGTGACATTGTGACGTCATGCATTCATTCAAAAGATACGTCATTCGACAGACACACGACATTACTTTTTACGTAACGGCTCTAGTTATTAAATGCACAGTTTGTTTAACTCGTGTTTTTGGCCGTGCATTGCAAAGGTACAACACTCGTTACAAAACACCCAATATATTTCTCACTCTATGGAGATATTGCACTAGAAGATGCCGCCCTCTAGACATGTTCCATAGGCCATCAATGGGGGACTCTCGATTTGCGACAGATACTACGCCCACGCTCCTTCAAAAACAAATATACTGGGTCTTCTCTATTGTGTATTTGGACGATAACCCGTAACAGCGAAGTTCGGCTGTGTAGCTTTTTTAACCGAAGTATTTTTCGTTGTGCACAGAGCTGCGGAAACACAACACGGTACACATAGACGATAAACCACATCAGTGTCCGTACTGCAAGAAGTACTTCAAGAGAGAGGATCACATGAAACGGCACATTCAGGTAACAGTGTTAAACCTCACAGTACTGATTTCTTACTAGATAATGTAATGTGTGCACGTTACAATTGCAGTGACTAATGATAAAATGTAAGAAAAATCGTTATGGAATATTTTCCGACTAAATTGTTAATCAAGAGACTACAAAGAGTAACCTTTTTTCGTACGTTGACAGAATCTTGTTTTGTTAGCTAAATACAAATCGAAAAAATGTTTAGTATTTAAATGTTTTAGTACAAGCACGAAAACGTGAAGATGTTCGTGTGTGAGGAGTGCGCTCGACCCTTTATACGAGAAGACTACCTGAAGAACCACATGAAAACTCACAGGAAGAAAAACGAACCGCCAGACGTGAGTTCCATTACACTATCTAATTTTGGGTTTTTGAGATACGGATTTAAAATTGCGACGGGAAATGTAATCCAAACCGTTAAAGAAAACCTTATTGCTACTTGAGCACAGGTAGTTGAGTTATTAGTTTATGAACTTGTGAAAATTAACAGAAAATTCCTGACATCCCTTCTTACGACGACACTCAATTTATTTCAATGGTTTGACGTCATTTATTGCTTATGTCATGGCAACAAGTGTTGTGTTGTACATACACGAGAAGCAGGTATATGAACCTTTACCAAGCCTTTAAGCAATGTACTTACAGTTCGGGAACGATTGCATTGGGCCCGAAGAGTCAAACTTCATTACTAGGGCGACACATTCTGTCGCTATGCTCTTTCTACTGTTAAAATAATAGAAAGAATATGGGGAATTAATAAGGCCGAAGTCCACGCAATAATAAGTACCCCTAATCTGTTTCTGACGCTGCAGGTAGAGAAGATCGTGAGTGTGGGTTTGTTTAAGTGCCCGGTGTGCGGAGTGTTCTGTCCAAGCGCGGATAAACTGAAGATCCACCAGGCGACCCACACAGACCCCGTGCTGGGCTGCGACCAGTGCGACCAGAGGTTCAACTCCCAGTACAACCTCAAACTTCACTACAAGATGTACCACCAGGTATAATCCCACTTTCCTTTGTGTTCAGTCACTTGATCAATTTTTAGCACAGCTGTCCCTCTGTGATCACGCTAATCCCCATGACCTTCAATCTCAAGAATTATCGAAAAACAGTATAATAAATGGTCTGCTTGGCAGTACCAAATGCGATACTGTTTTCTGGTATAGTATGGTATACCCAGCCTTTCAAAGGAAAACTTTTCCTGGTATACCCTACAGCCTGTTTCCAGACTCCTTACTGCTAACATCTATGCAACAACTTGAAAGCACGGCTGTGCCATCTGGCTTTCTTGTTGTTAAAAAGATTTGGTAAGGTTTTATGGTGCTTTATCTTGCCTAAGACAAACGGGAATTAATAATACAAACAATTACACAGAACAAAGCATCCTAAATTGGTAAATTCAATATTTCCAAGAGTGAGTGGGAATTTTGTTCACATTGTAACAGCCATTTTGACGTCATAAATGCGAAAACACCGTCGTTTATTTTGAGTTTAACATCAGAAATTTTAGTCTACGCCATAAAAAATGACACTTGTGTTTCAGGATCTCTCATTTCAAATGAAAAATAATGAATTACCCGTTTAAGGGAACATTTTAATAAATATTCAATTTTCATAAATTGCCTAATAGCTTCTTGAAGAGGTTTGTAGAGATTATTGTGTTATTAGAGATAATATTTTCCAAGTAAGCGAATTTTCTTTGAGTTTTAAACTTAGTGACGCGGACTACATGAGTAAGTTCTAATTTTTACTTTGGAAGTAAGCTGCCCTAGATTGTGCTTTTTGTAAGGCATTTGTTTCGAGGTTCCATTTCGCCAGTGCGTGGACATCACTGCATGAAAAAATACCGTAAATTGCCCAATTGGGGCCCATGCTAGATCAACCCCTTTTATCAGCTAATTTTCTGAAATTTTTGCAGTCACCACCTTCGGTCTTTGTATGATCATAACAACATTTTCTCCGTCAAATCTCCCATAAGTAGTTTTGTGTACCTAATTCTGCACATGTGCCACAGTACAAATCTAGAATGGGCGAAAAAGATAAGCAGCCATCTCTACTTGTCAATACTCATACATTACCAGCCGGTATCTTCTCTCGTTTGCAGGGTGTCCAGTACAAGTGTCAGTACTGCGAGAAGGCGTTCGCCACGCAGAACAGTCGTCTCGCGCACGAGCGGGAGGTTCACCGGGGCCGCTCCAAGTGCTACAAGTGTCGTCACTGCGGCAAGATGTGCACGAAATCCCGCATCAAGCGCCACGAGCTCGCGCACCGCCACCAGTACAAGTGCCCTCACCCGGGGTGTGAGCGCATCTTCAAGATGAAGAAGGTAAGAAAATTTATTTATTAATTTTTGTTGGGACCATCGCAATGCCTTATGTGGTGCCATTGGTACCTCTCGTTTGGACTGTGGATGACATGAGCTGGTCCACCGACACCAGTACAAGTGTCCTCACCCAGGCTGCGAGCACATCTTCAAGATGAAGAAGGTAAGGAAACCACTGATTGCTATAAAGTAATACCCGAAAATAGGAGTACCCGTGATCCAACAAAATGGTTGTGCTCTAGTCGAGTTAAAATGAAAAAGATTAACAAATCTTTCTAGGTTGTGTTTTTTTGGATTTTTTTTTGGCGATCCCTTCTCTGGTACCAGAGTGCGACCATTTTATGAAGCCACTGGTGCTCCTGTTTGGACTGGGTACAACATTAGCTGGCAAACTAGTATCAATGAATCATCAGTGGAGTACAATAATAAGGAGTTATCGACACTGTTGCGATCACAAATTAAACAGTTAGCTCAAGGTTACTGTGCTGAGGGACTAGCTGGCCAGGTTTAAGCACAACCAAAAGTATAAACAATCATCAGTAATATGATTGTAAATGTTTATCTCGCTCAGGGGTGTGAGGAGCACTACATACGGGAGCACTCAGGGGAGAAGTGTTTCGTCTGTGAGATCTGCGACAAGAACTTCCTCAACAACCAGCACCTGCTGCGCCACAAGGAGGGTCACAAGAAGATCAACCGGTGGAAGCGCCGAAACACGACGTACAAACCCGTAAGTCACTGCTTATTGTACCAGTCCCAGTTCGAATTTTGTGGGAAAGCTCTGTCCTCAACTTCTGTCCATGTTGAACATTTACGCACATTCTGTCAACCTGTGAAAAATTCAACTAGACTTACCACAGCTTAGGAAACTTGCTACCCGCTTAACACCGGCATACAATGTATGCTTAGAAAGTGGCAAACACACTGTTCATAAGCCATTACTTTAGTGTGCTACATGCACATATCTGTGTGTCATAGATCTAACACGACATTATTAAGATTAATTTAGCTTTGATATAGAGCTATTCTCATGTGACAAACATATCGAATGCGCTGTATTATCCGATCTATTGTTTCTGTAGAAGTTCACGGAGGAGAGGACGGAGGTGGAGCAGCTTCAGGTGGAGGAGACGATCCTGTACCAGTGTCCCGTGGAGCTGTGCGAGATGCTCTTCCAAACACAAGCGGTAAATACACCTCTAAATATACCCAAACACTTGAGGGTCGTCGTGAGTCGGCACAAAGACACAAAATTTAGCTGGTGACCGTAATTCAACTGCATGACACAGAATTTCAAGACGTTATATTTAAATGTTTGATATAGTGATGTAATATAGAGGTACAGTTATAAGGAGTCAAGTACGCAGTTTGACATTTTCTTCAACAAGTATATTAATTTGTAAACGGAAGCTATTATGTAACAACTTCATGGGTGTCAGATAAGAGAAACTACAGCAATTAGTTAATAAATGTAAACTTTCAACTTGTCCAACTATTGTTACTTCAGATGATGGAGCAACACTTCATGCAGACCCACACGGGAGAGGGGATGGAGGGAGAACCCATACAGAATGCGCACGTATCCGCGGCAGAGGTGCTAGCTGCCATGCAGCAGAACTAGCGCCAAAACCTGGGTGGAGTAAAACCACAGTGAAACCACATAAATAGTAACATAATATATTCAGAGACGTGTGGTCGAAGAGGAAAACTGTTTAGCAACGAAGTTAAGAAATCCTTGAACCAAATCTTTATCTATGAAATGTTTGTACGAAGAAAGCATGGATTGGATAGTAAGCAGCGCTGTGCGTAAACTATAATCTCATTACTAACATTGTACAAAAGAGATGTGCGCCCCATCATCAGTCTCAAGTTTCTTCATTTTCGGGGAGAAGGGGGAGGGGAGGTTTTTGATGAGAAATGTTACATTTTTGGTGAAAATTTGCACCCCACCCCATCATTGAGATATCCTGGACTGCCACTGATTGACCCACGTTTGTTTTGTGAATGAAATAAAGATTTGCCAAAAATAGACATGTCAGATAATGTACATATGGTTCTGCATGCACATGTAAGATAAACGTAGCTTTGAAGAGAGCAGTGCGCAAACCTGCATTATTGGGCTAACTTATTTATATGTCTTGGTGTACATAGTTTTTGGGGTGGAATTTGATGTGAGTGCGATCAATGAATCAGCGCATGAGACAGTCTGTTTTGGTAGATTATTATTATTATTATTATTATATTTGGAAACAATATACAGGGTATTACAGTACATGCAACAGCATCAAAATACAGTTTACAAAGTGCAAACTGCTGTACTGTGTATGGTTTCGGTTTTTTTAAGCTCCAGGGACAACTGTCCATTGAGTATTTTACAAGCGGAAGAAAATTTGATACTTTGGGAGAGTCAAATACCGTAATCCTTTTTCTACGATAACTGACATTTTGTTAGATGATTTTCTGTTTGTTATTATATGATACGTATCAACAGAAGCAGTGTGAGAAAATGAAGGTGCGTCTTCATAACCATAAGGGCTTGTCTGAATAAGCCGTTTACATCTTAAGTTAGAATGAAAGCGTACATTGCGTCCAGTAGGACCTGTTTTAAGCGACATCTTTTTGTTAAGCAAATGTCTTTAATTGGCGGATCCAGCGGGGGTGCAGGAGGTGCGGTCCCCCCACCTAGTTTTTTCCGAATTTTGGGCGAAAATAGATGAAAATTGGGTTGGCGACCCCTCCCCCCCCACCACCACCACAAGCCAGGCGCCCCCTGTACGGAAAATCCTGGATCCGCCACTGTCTTTTATGATATTTTAGTCCATGTAAATTAGGGTGCCGCTGAAAACAGGTTCTAATGCACCTGATGTAAAAGCTTGAAAGCTTTATTTTTCTTTTTGCTTTCTTTTGTTTCTTTTCTTTTTTGTCTTTTTTTTTTGTAAATTGAATGGCATGAAATCTTCAAAGCTGATTTTTTCATTTTTATTTTCCGTAATAACAAATTATTTTGTACAGAGAAGTTTAGTATAAAATATTAAGAGTTATACGTAATTGTTTATATCTTCAGATTTACATGTATGTTAATAAACAACCGCCTTCTTATATGAAGCCATTAGCCTACATGGTCTTTGTCGGTGTTTTGTTTTTGGTGCCAAGTTTTGCGGGAGAGTTGCCGTAGGTAGATGACTACATCACATGCCCTCATACGGAGTAATGGTTAAGGTGGACGGAAACTGTACACCTATCCAGATAACCCAACTCCAGTTTTTACCTGTAAATTTGAATGTAGAATTAAGACAGTTTCGGTAATTTTCTGAAGCATGACTTCAGGCGTGGACCAGTAACGGATCCAGTGGGGAGAGTATGAGGTCTAGCCACCTTTGCCAAAAGTGGTCAAGAAAAGATGGCACTCCCCATCTTCTGGTCAAATTCCTTTTAATCTTCATGTTGTTTGGAAGCACTTTGCCCCCCCCCCTCCTCCAGCAAGCAGAATTGCTGGATCCGCCCCCGTTTTATTTGGCGACCGGATCTCCTAAGACGCATATGTGGTATTAATTGGCCGTTAATAAACGAAGGATGACCTGTCGGTGCAGAGAGCCTCATGCCATATTTACCAAGAATAGTCCAGCACTAAAATACACTTAATTTTTTTTACCCCAGAAAGTGTCTAAAATGATCTGCAATAGCTGTACTCCACTTTGTGCGGCTTGACTCTAATCCATAAGAAAACAACTAAGCCATCTCGTCAAAACAGAGAGCCTCAGTCCTGTATTGGGCATGAGGCTCAATCATGACGGTTATTGCGCGGCACTGTTCGGTAGCATCTCGCTGAAACATCAGCCTCCAGTAAATCGATATCTTATCAATACATTCACAGATCAAATACCAATCAATCAATCATGTGGTATTCGAAGCTAAAACCCTTAATGTCGTCGTAGTCGAATGTTAATTATTTAGTCTGTTAATTAATTGATGAGAGGACATCCAAACCAATGCAACTTAAAAGCGCGATCCTCATACAGAAAACAAGGCGAGATGGGTTGTTTTCCTTGGATTACGTTTCCCACCACATTTAAAAATTAGGAATTGCAAAGAAAAGAAAAAAAAACAAGAATCAGAGGCCAAATGGCAGAAAATCAGAAATTTCATTTGCACTTGAAAACGTAAAATAGGTAGCCAACTTTTTTGTTGCTTCACGATAGTCGCTCTAAAAATCCTTCCGTGAGACGTAATCCAACAAATAACATTCTGATCCGAACACCGACAAGAGTAACCGTTAAAAACGCAAAAATTATTGTGATTGAAAACGAGTTGGTTATTTAGGATCTAATTGCAGCAATTGCATTGCACCCTACATTCGAATCTCAAAGCGAGTTTTATTTCACACCTTTAGAACCGACATCTCACACCTTAACCGACAGACGGAGCGAGGCGAACATTATTTTGTGGGTCGTTTCACTCAGGGCCACGGTGGTGGTGTTGTTAGTGGAGGAGGTGGGGATCAAGCTACACGCTTAACGTCAACTTGAATGTGTAGAGGGAATTTTAAAAATACCGGATTCCACCTCAGCAGAGAACATAACGCAGTCGCATATGAACCAGCGGTGTTACGTTTGCCTCTGAGGTAGAATCTGGTGATTTTATTTGACGTTTTAGGCTTTTTTTAATCTAATTGTTTGGATTACATTACCAGCCGCACTTTGAATTAAGTATTTCAACAAAAAAAAAAATCACATGGCAGATGAAACCCATAATCCAAGACAAAATACGGCAGTCTTGGAGATGTTGGGAGTTGATCTGTTGGAAGTCAATCGAGAAAAATATTAATGTTATCTATTTTTATGAATCGTTTGGCTTTTTAGAGACCAATTTCAATTTTTACTTTTATTTTTTTCCGATCGACGCACTTTGAAAATCCTGACCTTGCAATATAATCTAAATGATTAAAAAAATAAGCCTGATCGTGGTTTAACATTACACTTTTAGATTCACAATTTTAAACGTACAGGTGTAGGTGCGGAGGAAACGTGTTGCTTGACCTCCCTAATAATTTCAGTGGAGGTGTTGGTGGTGGAGATGACAAGTGGATTGTGTATGGGACACACACACATTTCGTTTTGATGCTTTTATAACCATACACTGTGTAACTATATAAAGTAGCGGCTGAAAGCCTAGCAAGTATGTCGAGTGAGATGATGTCTAACCTTGGGATTATCTGCCCCTGTTTCAAACCCATATTCAAGAAGAAAAAGGTGAGTCTAGTTGTGCTGGGCAAAAACTCTGCCTTTTTGTTTTCGATTTTCATGCGTGTTTTGATCATGATAATAAGTTACATTGGTGCAAAGGGGATTTTTACGTGAGAAATGTTGATTTTAAGCAGAAAATGTGAATTGATATCGATTTTAAGCAGCATTTTTTAACATCTCAATGTTTATGTCAAAAAGCGTTGAATTAAAGAGGATTTTACCTAAATGCTACATTGTAAGGTGACGTTACATGATTGTACGTCAGCAGGCTACGTGACGTCAACTTTACAGAGTAATTTTTACGATGCAACGTTGGCTGCTAAAGTAGAATCTGGTCATTTCATATATGACGTAACGTCTTTTCTGTCAGACGTAACGTTACAAACGTTGACGTTTTACTTCATCAGAACGAAGTGATGCATGTGAGGTAACATATGGACAAAAATTAAATGTGTTAAAATGTTGAGTAATGTTAAATGAAATTATTGCCTGTATTTGGCCGTGATGCACCTGACTGAATAGTAATACACTGTGCATTGTATCCACACAGACACAACACCTGTGTTGATGTTGTGTTGCGTATTGAACATGATGATTAACCGTTAAGGCCCTAGATACACTGCGATCTAATAGCTTGCAATCAATGATCGTTTGCGATTTGAATCTAAATTTTATCGATGAAACATAATTGTTCCCTTCTATAACATGGCAGGCCTGACCCTAATCAAATTTTGTTTCCGCCAGAATGACGGACGAGATTTCGATGTTGTATGTCAATTACTTATTTACGTCAGTCATACTGTAAACATATAACCAGAAAATTCATAACTATGTCCGTCTTTTTGAAGGACAATTTATGAAAATAGTCCATCATTTTGAAATAAGCCTAAATTGAGACTTTGTAAAAAAGTTTTGATTTGCCTTTTATAATCTGGGCTGTTGTTTTTAGGTCTGCGAACACTGTAAAATTTTATCTGTCTATGTAAAAAAAAGCAAGCAAAAGGACAAAAACAATAATGTTGTTTACAACCTCTCTTTAGAGCCTTTATTCTGTGAAATAAAATTCGATAGTGGGTGGTCCTCAGTTTAAAAAAAACTGACAACCATCAAAATAGAAACCAGGACATAATGAAACATTACATTGTCGCGTCATAAGTTACAACATTATGACGTAATAACGTTAGAAACAATGTTTTCACTCGATAGACCGGCAGTTGAACAATTGCAAACTTATTTATGTAAGCACTGGTGGTCTCATAGTGCAGGGGTCACACACGACAGGTTTTTACTCTAATAACATTCTGTGACTTATACTTGCAGGGCACGTACAATCTTGATACATCACCAGAGGGAGCTAAAGTAGATCAACAAAACAACGCTATAATTGTTCGCAGTAATAACCACAGAGTAGATCTAGATAGACAAAGTGAAAAAGTCGGAGAAAGGACGACAGCACAGTGGGATGGACAGACAAACACAGTAGAAATAGGAGGAATACAAGACGCGACTGTTGACTTGGATGTACAGAAGGATAAAGGAGAAATAGCAGCAGTGCACCATAACGGTACAGTAAGCGTAGATGGACAGAAAATATCAGCGGACGTAGGAGGAATAATACAGAACGGAACTGTTGATTTTGACAGACAGACGTCGGACGTTGTGATAGACGAGGTGGTGGATGTGCCAAAAGCTCAGAGTGAACTAGAACGACTGTTACAGGCCGCGGTGGAGAGAGAGACAGAAGAGAAGGAGAGACACATAGTGGGACGGGAACGACAGAAGGAAGGAGCAGAGGTGAAGGAGGAGTTAATCGTAGTAGAGAGCGCAGCTGGATTGGTGAGGGTATTTTTTGTTTGTTTGGTTTTTTGCGTGTGTGCGGATCGAGGTTCATATTTTAGGCCATAGGTACCCCTGTTTCTGACCTGGGGTGACTGCCCACGGGTTTCAAAGCCAGGGTGGATCTGTCACTGGCACACTTACTCACTTCTGCAATGTGAGTCCCAAGAGTCAAGTCTGATTTTGCCCCCACTTTCTCTTCAACAGGAGCTTACACTGTTTTTGGGTGCCACGTGCATGGTGGGTCGGAAATCATCTCACCATGCACAAATACCGTATTTACCCGAATTGAGGCACCCCCTCTTTGAAACAACTATGTTAATATTACGGGTCTTTAGGAAAGAAATTGTGTAATTATTTGTGAAAGTTGTATAAAGTTGCACAAATGAAAAAAATACCAAAGGAAAGGCCCAAAACAGAACATAGAGAAAATAGGGGCGTCGCCACTGAGCATTATTTATGTCGTTTAATGACCTTGACCTTGGAAACTAGTACACAAAAACATTTACAGCTGCATCTGAAAAGTAAACAATTTGTTTACTATCAGACATGTGCATGCTGAGATAGACATGTTGACATGAGTAGCAGCACAGGTCAGGGTGGGGAATCGAACCTGGATTTATTTCTGTGATGGCGATTTATTCGCAAGCCATGCAGCCTGTTATTTTGTTCACTTTCTGTTAATGAGTGTCAGAAACAGGGACCGAACGTAAAATTGACCTAACATTCCATAAAACTTCAGTACTTTAGTTCCGAAATTTTAGAAACTTTAGCCTCACCAGACCAAGGTGTAAAATTGGTACCAGCCCTATGTGGAATGGCAGGGATGGTGCTGCATGTGGAGCGACACCTGATCGCATCACCATGAGGTGACGGCTCACTTGGGGGATACTTGCAACAAGGTTGGGCAAGTTCTTAGGTGAATTCCTGGCTGGGAAGTTAAAAGTTGTAAACTGCAATTGATGTCTAAACTGACGATAACTGCAGTATATCAAGAGTAAATTAACTTTAACTTAAGACATCGAATCTGGTACAATGGATCAAAAGTTCGATCTCTCATACTTTAAACCGAGATCACTCAAGGCATGATGATATGTAGGTAATTAATGTGTTAAAGTGGGACAGAAAAGAGATTTTTGACGCTCATGAATCCTTACCCTGAAAATATATCCGGAGCCGATTCGGCGGCCTGAATTGGCAGATGTGTTATTGTATTTTAGACACGCACACTCTGATTCGGTGCCCTGACGTGGCTCACCATTTATACATGCACACTCTGAGTCACCACCCTGACTTGGCAGATTTGTTATTGTATTTTTTACGCACACACTATGATTCGGCGCCCTGACTTGGCAGATCTGTTATTGTATTTTATACATGCAGAGGCAGCATTTATCATGTTACTCAATGAGTATACACAATACACGTACTGAGTGCCAAATATCCGATCAGTGTCAGTTGGAGTTGCAGTGTAAGCTTTACAGTACTGACTGTAAGTCAGGCTAGGTTGCTGTTTTCTCTGTATATCTTGCGCGTCTAATGTGTTACAAATAAGTGGCTGATTACACTAAAAACTAGTCTGCACTCACAGTCAGCACATTGTCCTTGTGCAAACCTCTAATTTGTGTGCGTTCCTGAAGGCCATTCAAAACAGAACATTTTATTATCCGGTTCCAAATTTTACACCTTGATAGGGTGTGACAGGGTTTTACTACAATGGGAGGAGGGACTCAGGAGTTTCGGTATGAAGAGACGCTCGTTATAAAGTCAAACAAATGGAAAATATCAGCATAAAACCACGGAATGAAGACCATTTGGACTGTACGAGGAGGTGCGCATTTGCCCTACGACTCCAGTGGCGGATCTGGGATTTTCCTTTGGAGTTGGGCTTGGGGGTTCCAATCCTGTAGGGGAGCCAACCCTATTTTAGCCCCAAAATGAGCGAAAATTGACTGCTAAAGGAAAAGTGTTCGGCTACTTGTGGGGTAGGGGGGGTAGTGGGGTGGTGGGGGCTGCCTACTGCGCCCCTGATCCAACAATGCTCTGCCCTCCCCCTCCTCTCATTTCATCCATCACCACTAACTCAAACTGCAACTCAAACTGCAACTCAAACTCCCAGCATCGTAGTTTGTACACAAATCTTCACACACATACAAATCTCTGTGTTTTATCCCCTGCTACACTTCGAATAGAATACCACCAATCGTGTTTTATCGTCCGCAACTCAAACCCGACTACATTCCCAGCATCGTCGTTTGTACACAAACCTTTGAGTGTACCCATTAGGATTTGCTGAGGGGAGAAATTACTGAACTAGTTGCATCATCTGTATTATTTTTTTAAATTCTACCTCGATAGTGTACTCAACAAGCACCTTGGCAACAGTGGAGGATCTTTCATGCTGTTGAAGGATGTACCCACAAGAAACCAATTTAATGAAAAGTGCAGCTTTGTTACAGTGAATGCAGAATTAGCACCGCCTGGATTTCCTTCGAGCAACCTTATTCGGCAGTCAGGTTGCCCTACAGGCAGTGTTAGATTTTCCCAAATTCGATCACTGAATTGTGTTCTATCGTTCGCAGAAGGCGTACAGCCCGTTGTACGGAGGTAGCGGCTCGGGTAGCGGCTCGGGTAGCGGTGGGTACAGTAGATCCGAGGAGCTCCGGGCAGACATAGAAAACATGGACGACATCACCGAGGTGTTCAAGGAGATCTCCGAGGGCAAGTCCGAGATAGATGCGTACCAACTACAGTCTGTACTCAACAACTGCTTCACACAAGGTAAATATCTCTATATTATAGTTTCGCTAGGTGTGTAACATCCGTGTAATTTAGTTATATGCTCCGAGGAAAGGCTTGGAAGATCATCACTGTTTTGCAAGGCCATCGGGCATTTGTGGCCAGTTTACATTATGAGCAAGAGTGATCCCTCAAAGCAGATTTTGCTGGGGTTTTTTGGGGTTTTTTGTTTGGTTGTTTTTTTTAGTAGAGTTGCCTTCACATTTTGGTATTTGCATATATCTTACAACCGTAAGTTCAACATAAATAAATGATAAACCAAGAATAAGCACCGCTAAGAATGACTGAAAATATTTCACCATCTATTTGGCAAGAATAACCGCGACTTTATAGCGTATTTTCTTAGTGACTGTCTTTTTTGGCTTACTGACGAATTTTATTCTGCTGTTTGTTTGCAAAGAAATTGAAGTAGAAATATTTCGCTGTAGGAGGGGGCGTGCACCCTATCGCCCCCTCCCTAGAATTCACCATGGGAAATCCTGGAAATTTGTTTGAACAAAAATTTGAAACAAAAAAATGGAATACATTTTCATGACCGTCAATAATTCATGTCATCATCTCTATTCGTGTTTTTATCTCGGCAGAATTGTCTTTAAAGAGAAACGAAAGTTGTTATGTTTTCTGAGGTGAAAGAAAAACACAGAGCACAAAGCCTCACACACAGAACACTGAACATAATAAATGAGTTTTGGTAGAAAAAGTTTCGTCTTAACAAACCGTGACCAAAGCGAGAGACGAGCCGACAACATATACCTACACACGGCAAGAATGCGGCTTTTGGCATATTTGGTACATTGCCCAAAAGCTGGTGTGTCATCACCTGTGTCATCGTCTGCATGTGCGTTCGTTCTACGGGATAGATAGATCAGTTACACATACATCAAAGAGATTTCATTTATTAACAAATGTGACACCATCTAATTCTGTCTGATTACAAACTTAAATTAAATCCAAATGTTTACTTTATTGTTCGTTTGATAATCTGACCTGGTTCCTTTAGAATTAGGTCACTGTGACCTTAGTAATAAATTTCTTAGCTGTTACGCTAAAGATATTTTTTTAGGCTTTTCTTAATTCGTAATGTAAGTATAAATAACGTATCTTTCATTTGTAACTACTGGAAAATTTCTATTTTATGACAATGCGCTCAGGTCTCATGGACGTATTTTTCAGAGTTTGAGTTCGCGGGTTTCAGTGATGACCTGTGTAGGAGTATGGTCGCTATGCACGACGCATCCTTTTTGTGGGCAAAACAAACACAGGGCCTGTGTCATCAGAGACGGAGAGAGATACTGAAAGGGAGATAGAAAACGGTAACGGGGAATTGGATAACCTCCGGGTCCGAATATTGTGAGGTTGTATTGTACAGTGTTGCCGCTACTTTTGAAATTCAGGGAAAATTTTGCTCCCCCCATACCTAATTTCTGTGTGACATTTTCACTGTAATAAGGGTCACTATGTTCAAACTGTGTAGGTCCACGACTGAAAATGACCTCCAAATTTTGGGTCCCCCCCACCCCAGAAAACCACCTGAAAATGAAAAAATCACAAAATTCGAATTTTTGCCATAATAATATGATCCCAGAGAGTATGCTGTGTGAATGTGAAGTCATTCTGATGACCAGAACCCATGTTTTTGACACTTGTGAAAT
>JBCAUI010194972.1:0-17077 GCA_038406195.1 Haplosyllis anthogorgicola
GGGTCCTCACGAAAAAAAAGCGTTTGAATCTTAAATTGTTTGACCAAGTAGGCCCCTAGCTCCGCTGGGGCCAAAAAGTTAGTTGTCTTACGTGCTTAAATTACTCATGGTGCTGAGGGAATTTGTAAACTTTGACCGAATTTTTGGCAAACTTTTAAGTCGAAAGTATGTACTTGACGATGCATAATTTTGCACAAGGCAATCACTGGAACCCAGATGATTGGCAGAGAAGTGCAGCTGTGATCAGCCTGCAAAGTGTCTTGTTATCCTGCTTGATCCATCAGCTGATAAATCGAAATCTAAAGATAGTAACACGTACCGCCTCTTATCATAATACTCAACTAGAGTTACTCGTTTAATTGACTCTAATCTTGTAAATATCTATCCTTCTCGTAAAGACTGCTGAACTACGGGATTATTTGTAAACCCGTAAATAGAGGAATAGTTACAGTGCTAAATATTGCCTACGTTTATCTCATACATTTTCAACCAATATTTAAACTTGTCCAAAGATATACGTATGCAGATGAATGCACTCAGCACAGTAGAGCCACATATAGTCAAATATGAACTGAAATGCAGAAATCATTGCTGGGCCTCACAGAAATCCCGTTAAACCTGGTAATCCGTGTATAAATTTATTAATCATTTGCAATGAGAAACAGTTGGTGAATTGGAAATTATTTAATTGTTTTAATTGATTGATCAGAGTGGCTGTGCAAAAAGCTGTATGTGCCCAGCAAGAGGTTCTGGGATTTGGACGCCCCACAAAAGATGTGCTGCAGGAAGAGGTAAATGAGGCGTTCACTGCAGCTACTGCTGCAGGAGATGAGTTTGGCCACGAACGCTTCACTCACAAGTCAATAGTCTTTTAACAACAACTAAGGCAAAACAACTTTTATATGTCGATAAACGAATAGATTTTAAAAGCATAGATTTTTACAGGGAATGTTTGAAGTTCTTCTAGGGTAACGCTTCAAAGTGCGAGTCTGGAACATTGAACATGGTGTAATCTTTCCGTCTGTCATGTTCAAGCATATGCCCTACTTAATGTCGGAAGTTGTTTACTTGTTATATCTTGTGTGTGTGTATGGCTTAATCCAAGCAGCAGTAAACAAGGCGACGTGTAATCTGACTGTACTGTCAATAATTGATTAACGTAATATATTTACTGCTAGATGATAACCGAAAGTTTTGCACTACCTGGGAACACAACGGAAATACAATGTGTATCAAAATTAACACATGGGATTCACCGATCGCCGACACTGGTTCTTCTATGTTTATGTGGCTTGTTGTTTTTACTTGGACGTGTTGGGAATAGGGGCCTGGGGATATCTTACACGGATGACAATTTGATACATGCAAGAGATGACAATATTACCCTTACATATTCAATATAGCTGGCTACAGAATAGGTTGTCTCTAACGTTATAATTTGAAACCCCAGAATTGCTATTCTCTAAGGTTGGTAATTACATGGAACAGAAGCAGTTTATTGTTCTGCTAAGAAGGCTAAAATCCGTATCCCAAGGTACTTAGTAACTTACGTGGTACAACATCAGTAATATTATTTGAGCTAGGGTGAATATAAGAAACTGATCATAGCCTGGCGTCTTTGTAGATAGTGGAGTGGAATTAATGTGAGTTGATAGGTAGTTCTGACCTTATCGTTACAACTGCGCTCTACCTTGATAGATATCAGTCAAGTCGTTATTCAGACAGGTTAATCTTAATGGAAATAGTTGATTGCAATAAAACTGCAAGAATGTGTCGAAATGAACTGTTTTAACCTTCAAGCCAAATCGAAATGTGTGAATGTAATTACATGTGCAAATATGTTCATCATGGAACAAAGTGGGAAACTTAACTTGCAATCTTAAAGGTAAACATCAAGAAGTAAACAGTGTCAATACAATTGTCTTGGATAATTAATCAATTTCTAAGCCATATGGCTTAAGGGGGTATCTTACGTAAGACCATTTAGTTACTTAGGTATCAAGTATGTTTTGCCAAGTTCTTTGGTTTCAAAAGCCATTTGGAATCAGCCAACATCTTGTAAACAATGCACAGGACTTACTGATTAGACGTGCACACTAAGCGTGAAATTACCAATTGAATCCCGATTCCCTGCACAGCATGCCTGCAATTTGATCCCTTATCATTACTATGGTACTGAGCCACTTTTTGCCCACAGGAACTTTATTGGAATTTAATTTGTGGTTAACCGAGGCCATGTGGTTCGACAATTATTGGTTTTGTGGTTATTTAAATGAGGATCATTAGAAATGTTGTCCGTGTTTAATGTTGAGTCTGTAATTTTGTGCACTTCAGAACCTGGAAGAGAAAGAGCGTAAACACCGCTCGGCTAAAGACCAGCTCGCCCGGGAACAACGTTACCTGAGAAGGCGACTGGAACAGCTGACGGACGGTCAGTACCGACTACGTGTAGAACGGAGCATCAGCGAGTGTTCGTCTTCCACGTCTATTACATCATCATCTTCATCCGCGTCCTCCGCAACATCAGAACCCGGTGACGATGCCAGTGCTGAGTATGGTACGTATCGCAAGTATTTAGGGGTTTGGAAAACGTGTGGACATGTAAACTTTACTCCGAACATTGTGTATGAAAAGTAACCAACACCATCATAAAAGATGAAAAGGGGCAGGTACCCTCAAAATAATTACTTTCATCAAGGACAAAGTAATGTTTTGTGCAATGTTAACAGGCCTCATATCTGTATGCAACTCTACACCTGTGTACATCTTTTTATGAGAGAGACCGAGTCTATTATAAGAGGGAGAATAAAACCTGGTGAGACACAGCATGAAAGAGAGAGGTTATACTTGGATACCAAGATTGAAACAACACTTGTGTTGGCAAAAATAAATGACTTATAAACATCACTTGGAAGTTGTAAACAAGGTTGCACTGAAGATAGATGGTAAAAATTGCTATAGTGCAAAAGGTCAAGTTTACCTGCAGCTTTTCACGAGGACGAGGCTCAAGATCCAATGTCAAGGACGTAGTATTTATTGAGTAGTTGCCCGCAAAACAGCTGTTATGAGCTATTGCCAATGTATGAAACCTCAGTACTTTCCGCAAGAAATAGCCAGCCTCTTTCCACAAACCACGTCTATTTAGATGGCTTCATTCTAAAATCTATCAAGGCCATCCATTATTGCATTGGCTCTATCTTACAGAAACCCAAGCCCTCCTTTACTTCGACTCGATCAATCTTGGGCAGCTTTGCGCACAAATTGAAGAGATATTGTGTCCAATGCAGTTCTCTTGGGTTTATAAACTTTATTAAATGCTCCATTTTGGTTTCGGATTCTGCAAAAACACCCATGGTTTTCCAAATGTTGTGTCTTTGTACAGAAATCGAGTAAAGTTTTGGTTAGTTTTAAAGTTCTTAACTTGAAATAATGGATAACAAAACAATGTCGTTTCTTAAGTCGGGTAGTAAATAAACCGTGTAAGTAAAAATGTGTCATGCAATTAGTTAAGGTCTAACTTCAATGGCAGGGGTGTAAAGTACTAATTACATAACTACTTTTTGATGGGCAAGTGTTGATATTGTAAAATTACCAAAATTCTGTGAAATCGGTATTTGATTAGGCTTTTTTTATTTAATTGTTTGGATTACATTTCCCGCCGCACTTTGAAATCGGGATTGCAAAAAAAAAACCAACCTCAAATGGAAGCTGAAACACGTTGCACGGGGCAAAAAATGATCGTCACAGACATGATCCGTCCATTGGTAAAAATCTTAATTTTGTTGAGATTTATAAACAGTTTAGCATTTTAGGGGCCAAGTTAAATTTTTATTTTTATTTTTTTTCCCGATCGCCGCACTTTGAAAATCCTGCCAGTGCAATGTAATCCAAATGACTAAAAAAAAGGCCTTATACACACTAAAACGTTTAAAGCCCAAACAAAATTTTTAAAACTTTCCTAAAATAAAAGTTTATTCCTTTGTCCATTGATACATGAAAGAATGACAGGTCATTTTCATTGTGTCGCAGCTGTATGTTTTAAAAATGAAACCCCTATATACCTTGGCCATGTCAGATGTTCTCAAGGGCAACTTATGCCCAATTGTGTAATTTGTCACTTAAGATAAGGGTCACCACTTGAAATAGTAATAATACTTTAGTCAATTTCCGTACATTAAAAAATTTAATGTCTTTAACCGTTTCCTGCACTCAAGGGACGGCTGTCTGGAAAACCAGAAAAGTTAATCGAAGTACAGGTACATGCATCAACTTTCTGCAACGTTAATATACGAGAACAGGTTACGCTTGTTGATAGAACCTGGTACTTCATTGATCATGCGTCTATGTTAGGTGGTCATATTTTTCCGTATCCTCATGTCATTTCAAGATTTAGTCAACGGGTCAGATCATGTTGAAAAAGTAATATCTCCGAAAAAAATCCAGATAACGTCACAAAACTGTTATCAAAGTATTTTTTTCATATCCTGTCATTCTAATTTGGCACAATTCATTGTTCTTAACAATGTCTTTGTTATATTACATATTTATCAGAAGGTTTCTTGACCTTAACTGATATTTCATAGCGCTAATTTGACATATAGTCTTCCCACATCAGTTGTTACACTGAATAACATTTCACCTAAATGAGAATTTTTTCGCCAATTACCATCAAGGGTCATCACATCCCTTTGTGTGAAGAGGTGTAAGAGTACACATGAGGACAGTTGTGGTCAAAGCTATTATGTAATGTATTACCAAAATTACGATAAAAATGAAGATAAACTTTTCATGTGCAAAGCACTTTTACTGACAGTCATCAGTTGGTCATTCATAAACCTTGCGACCAGTGATGAAATGAATGCATGATAATGGTATCATTACAGTGTTCGTGAGTTTTATAGCACTAAATTTGAAAGCTGAAAGTGGTGGTAAAAGACACAGGTGCATTACCAGTCTTATTCAAATGTTTTGTCGCGCAGTATTGATTCTCATTATATTAAGAGCCTCGGGCTCCTAGGTGTACTGTAAGTCTTGACACATTCATTCATGCCATTATAATCCCCCTTGGGCGTGTGTGATTGAAATCGACAATTTGATTCCGCGGCAATATGTCATAACCTTGTGGTCATACAATGCAATATTACACATATGCTTGCTTTAAACATGGTAAATAGTGTAAGGTTTCTCCATAATTCTCGTGTAACGGTAACAAGTAGTTCTGTAGATTGACCTAACATTTTGCAAGACTGTAGAGATGGGAAGTGCATTGAGCATTAACGGTGTGCAAGTTTGGCTTTTATCTTCCACACATCACAAGAGTACAACCTTAATTAACAGAAAAATCATTGTAGAGATGTGGCCATTTAATAGTGTAATATGACCTATTAAAACATACAATGCCAATAGATGAAAGAATTTCATCAAAGTTATTTCAGAATTCACTAGTGCCCAGTTTAAAACTGTCTTTTATTAATGGACGTATAGATTTTCCGGCACTGAACACTGTAAATAATCTAAATGGACATGCATTGTGAGAGACGCCCCCTTTGGAATGGTAATTATACATGCCTTTCAATGGGCATTCCAAGTTTTGGAGGTCCAAACTACCATCTGCGTGCATGTCTAAGAAAAATAAGGAAAAAAGGGAGGAATTAACCCCCGCGGGTTAATTCAGATGTTTGTAATGAAATGGTGTTGAACAATACCAGCGATCATTAACTCCAGTAAATAGATAAAATTATATTGTAGCACATTTGTTTATTTTCACATGGTACGTGCCAAAATACCCTGTAGTGAACTTTGGATAGCAACGGTGAGTGAAATTCTGTCGTTACTGATTTTGCTATGTATTTTTCTCATTGTAGATGAAGTGGATATTCTGGGATATGGAAGTAGTGAATCGGATGATACAGACCATAGCAGCATTCGTAGTAATTCTAGTGATGGAGGCTGTGCCCTAGGCACAAGCAATCTGAATCTCGGCAGCTCCGTATGAGGGCACGCCAAAGGGGATGATGTGCTCCGCCGCGCCGTGCCACTCCAGCGAAGTCCCATTGCTCACTGGAGAGCTGGTGCTGGAGCTGCTGTCCACGTTGGCGACACAAATATCTATAACGTGGACAACCACCTCAGCTTAATGTTACATAGTATAAAATGGTAACTGCAGTTTATGCAAAGGGAACGTCGGCAATCGACAAAACATCTTCTAGATTATAACATAAGAAGCTTAAAATGGACAGAGACAAACTTCACGCATGTCGAATATCTGCTAGCAAGACTTCCACACAGGTCGGGCTGGTTACAAGAATACGAGAAGAAACTTGTCATTTTATTATATCATCATTATTATACACATTCATTCATCATGAACTTTCTTTGTTACATAATTTTATTTTTCTTTATCATCCAGTCACCCATTATTATTGACAAACATCAACTTGTTTTTGTTGATCATTATTATATGAAGATTTAATGGACAATTTAACCAGTGACATTGGTTGTACATAAGTATGAGAAGAAGGCCAAAACTGTTGGAATGCTGTTTACCTGCCGTTCCAGCACGTTTTAACCAATGGTTGAGAAGATGGACATTTTTCAAAGTGAATTGTCGTAGAATCAGTTGTTTTAGTGCTAGATAGATGTGTAAGTCTATTGATGATACGAACTGAGTCTTCATTATTATTACTACTATTACTACTACTATTACAAAAAAAAAATTATCTACATAACTGAGCAATGAGAATGAACACTGAAGTAACCTGAACTGACAACCATTTGTCTGAAAACTGACCGTGATTTAATTGTCCACAGAATTCATTCAACAAAAAAGTAATATATAAACTCGAGGCAGCTCACTCAGATGATCCGTGATGACATTGTATTCGTTTGGTATACTTTGCATACTATTTACATAGATTTTGGAGGTGTGAGTGTTTATGAAAAATGTATGTACATATTGACAATGTAAACACATCCCTGCGCATTGATCGGAATGGAGCAGTAGTCATACATACTGTGTACTCCCTAATAAGAAGGTACTAACGTTCAACCTAGTATGGTGCCTCGGCTACAAACCACCAACGGGAATGTACGGAGAATATCTGGAAGTGCACATATTCTTGCCACCAATACAAAAAGGCAATCGGAGTAAAAAACTATGAATCTCCAGTTTGCACTTAAACCGCAAAGAAGAACAACAATTGCAAGGACAAAAATGTCATGGAGTGTGTGATTCTAGGAGATTACCTGCCGTGTTTACTCGTTTTGGAAATTATAAATAATAAGAAGGGGAAAATATTACGTTTATTTATTTATTTTTGATACAAACAAGTACATTTGCTGTTATATTCAACAAAAAAAAATCCTGCCGGAATTACAAGTAACTGTCGTAATGCAAGGACTTGATGCACAAAATGCCAAATGTATCGCTGTCTGTAGCTGTATGTGCGTTCGAACTCTTTTTTTAATTGATGCTATCTTGCTATCACGACAAACAGCGCCTTCATTATATTTAGATTGACTGTAAAAACGAAGCATATTGGACGGTAGTATGACTACCTCGCAAATAGGGTGAATAAACTTTTCTGTAAGGAAAACGCACCCTGGTCAACAGGGTACAAAGAGAGTGGACTGGATACCTTTATAGTGTGAGAGTGATCATCATCGTCCAGTGCTTTGGACTGATCATTGTTTAACGTTCGTGTGAAATAGACAAGTCAAGTCTGTGTACCTTCTGCTGTCAGTAGACGCTCGTCGCATTAGTCGGATGCCTTTCAAAGTGTGATAGGAGTACCTAACTGTATAGTGATGTGATTGATCGGGAAATGGGTGAGTTGATTATGGGAGTACAATCCCTACTGACCGTGATTGTCACAGTCCTCTATCATCCCTGCTTCCCCCGTTCCTGACAAGTGCATAATGCAGCCACGCAGTCAGTTGGTTGTATCGACTGGCTGCTCAACTACCATTTATGGACACCCATTTAATGCCCATGCTGGCTCGAATGCTTCACATAGCTGCTTACATGAATTCTTTGCGGAGAAACTATCCTGCTGCAACCTTAAATCGGCGACCATTATGAAAAGTGCGGAACTGCTGTCATGTGACCCACGTTACCCGTCGTGCAATGCTGATGCCATCCATCCAGCAACACACAGAAGAGTAATGTGCAGCATCCAACCTAACCACCACTTGCTCCCACATATTGACATTAATAAATTGAAGCTAACTTCACTACAGACACCAGAATATCCATAAAAAAAACAACCCATTTCACCTGGGAACTAAAGTACGTTTAGATTTGTCATCTGTTTTTGTTATTCTTTTCAGCAAAAAGTGTTCACGTTTGGATGGGAGGTTGCTTTATTTATCACTTTCAATGATAAATTACGTGACCGGTCCTTACACTCGTAGAGCTCTTTCTTCAGAATTATTGAAACCTGTAAAGAAATTTATATCCTTTTTGGAACGCTTTTAAGTGCACATGACATTTTCCTGCCACGAAGACTGTTGCAAAACGTTTCAGCAGAGACCAATGATGTATGTACCATTCACGTAGTCCAGGGCCCCCAAATTTCAAAAGGAATACAAAGTAACCAACCCGTGTAAACTGTGAGAGATACAAAATCATATGATGACATTTTATGACCCACGCGTTTAATAGCATTTTGATACATGTTCTTCACTTTGGATACACGTACCTTGCGGTTACTCGCATAAAATTTCAATGTTCGTAATTGTACGAAATCTTGTCGGCTGCAGCAACTCTCGTCGTCTATGTAAAGGCCACCATAAACAAGGTAATATTAGTACCAAGATGCACAATACTACATTCACAATGATTTGTTACATTTTTTATTTCATTTCCCGGTGAAAATGGATCTTTTATACTTGAAATCTCGGGTTTGCTTTACAAAAAGTTTGTTTTTAAAATTCCGTTCTTGGCACTAATATTTGTTTATGTAGTCGTTTTATGTATAATATTATCCCCCGATAAACGTCGCTTTCACAAAACATCCTGATCTATGAAAGACGTGCATAGCACTTAGGTTGACGTATAGTACTTTATTGAACTAAAAATATCAGTATTTAATCAAAACTTATTATGGAAGCACACATGTTTAGAACGTTTCATTGTATTGTATAGAATCTGCTACTTCATCAGGGTTCATTATTATTTATTGGTAAAATGGGACCTCAACATCATGGATCTCAAAAAGCAGTATTTAGCAGCACTTAACGAAGGGTACACCACAGCCATATTAATATCAATATGTACCCGTTACTTTGTTTTGCTTTAAAAATTATAATCTCCAAGTATGAATGCTAATGTATAATATAATGTAATCCAGAACATTGGTGGATCCAGGATTTCCCATACGGAGGGGCGCCCGGGCCGTAGGGGGGGCAACCCAATTTTCACCTATTTTCGCCCAAAAATCGGGAAAAACTGCATGAAAATGAAGAAAATTTTGGCCGTAGGGGGGGGCGCCCCCCCCTAAATCCGCCAATGCAGAATGTTTGCTTTCATACGTTGCCACCAGAAGTGTAAATGAACGCCATAAAGTTAGGCGATCAAGTCTTCATGTTACAGGTAACTCATCTAGTTTCACTAAGTAAAGGCAATCATGACTAACTAGAAGACTCGTTGATTTGTACATATATTGATCTTTGGTGTCATATGAACATAACCAAAGATATGATATCTAAACTTGTTAAAAGATCCGTGACCTTAATCATATTGACCAACATTTTGATCATTTTTGGACAATAGTTTAAGGGTGCTTACATGCATACACGCAAAAAGGCTCAACAGTCAAATCATAAGTTTACCGATTAATGCCTACCAAGTTGTACACCCTAAATAATATATTGGTGCATTGCTTTAAGTGAAGTTATTAATGGATTCAGTATCGCGGTACAAATACATTGTGTTATGGGAAGTGTGTTTGCATTGGATGCTCGGAACAGTACAGCAGATAAAATAATACTTGTTCAGGTCGCCTACTCAATAAATCCCTGCTAAACCCTGATCCCTTTACCAATGAATATAAAACGGAAACACACCACGAGTGCTTATGTGAAACTGAACTGCATTGTCAATTCAACTAGGCATCAAAAATATTGATGAAATTTCTTCGCAGGCACAGATGCAATTAACCTTTGTGTTTGTCATTTAATTTTTGTATGTCCATCAGTAAATTAAGTGATTTACTTCCAGCTATTCAGTGAAGCGGGTTTATCAAGTTGAATGACAACTGCAGTTCAGTTATTTCCAGTGTCAAGATGTTTAACTGTAGTGTGTGGCTGACTGTCCAACTGATATTGTCAAACATTATTGACTAAAAATAAGAAAACCATCTATAGAAAGATCTATTAAGGAACTAGCCTGGATGCTAGTATAAAAATGTATTGTTTTTTTATTGTGAAATTGAGCCCAAGATATGAACAATGTGTAAGCCAGCAAGTTGTGGCAATGTATCAACATCTCTCTATTTTGTCATTTGTATTATAAGGAAAGAATTGTCATGAGATGAAAGTTACTTCTAATTAATGCTTACGTATCAACCAAAGTACCTCAACTATTGTGCATAATTCAGGTATTGAAAATTGGATAAGAAAGACCCTAAGAAGCAGTCCCTAATTTAGCATGAATTTGCATAATGCAGGGCATTGACCAAAAGTGATGGCCGTGATGTGAAGGTATATTTATAAAGGGAAAGGAAATTTATTTTTGCTCCGTATTATTGACAGCCTTCATATTTATACTTTAAACTGGCCCAATAATATTCCAAAAAGGGTAACTAGTTTTCCTATATTGTGAATATCATCACGGGCAAGTGAGAATGTAAACAGGGAAAATGTTCAAAGCTTTACGTGTGAAGTCCCCATCTTTCCCTAAGCTTCACCATATCTACTCTCGTACATTCATTTGTAAGAGCAAATAGCAATTAAGTCGGTACAATGAAGATTTATCCGCTTCAAGATTGGCTTTATGCGACAGTTGTGTGGAGACAACACTGTTAGTTGTATTGTATGAAAGCAGTTATTACACGGATTTTCATTCTATTTCACACATTCTCACCAGTAAGATTGCGTTAATTATCACAAAGAGGCGGGTAGATTCGTAATCGCAGACATCATTTGCTAATACTCGGGGGGTAAATTTTAAGAGTGTAGAAAAAGTAGACTTGAATTGCTTGTACTCGGAGCACTTCTGTGTTCAAGGTTGCTTTACTCGATAGGTGTCCCACGTAGTTAAATTCATTTTTGAATGACAGCTCCAGTTATTTCATTCCAAACATTTTGGATAGCTAGTAATCAGGGACCTTTTAGTTTATCAGTGGTGCTATGTATCGATTACAGGCACAACGTCCTGACATTTATCTCAAATTCAGCGCCTGTAATTGCCTGTCCGACGTTAAAATTTGCGCGAGTGATTCTTCACTTGGCAACCTTGCTTTTGATGGGAAGCGCTACTAATTACATTTTTCTCAACAAGGTTAGAACATTGAATTGAAGAAGTTATTTGCTTTTATCGGCTGCTTTTAGAAGAAGATACTGTGTTGCTTACACAACACTTTTAATTGTATGTACTATTGTTATTGTCTGATTGTTTTTAAGTCAGTACTGTTTCCTTCAGGTTTACACTATATATTTATTTTAGACTCACTTTTAGATTGAACGTACAGTTCGGTGAATAATTTTAGCCAAAAAGTATGGAAAATTTGAAAATTTACTCAATTTCAGTTGTTATTTACTTAAAAAGTAAATTATCATAGGCGTAAAGTGTAACCACCATTCCAAGTAAATTATCAAAAAACAAAGGTTAGCTATGGATTTAAATCTATAGTAAAAGTTGTTAACGAGTTACATGTTTAACATGGTTCTAATTTATTCTAAAATAAATTATACTTTTAAAAATATTTCCCATATATCCCAAAATATTTATTGATGTATTATAATCGTTTAGAATTTGAAATTGATGAAAACTAATGTTTAAAAATTTCATGCCGTTATTTTTTATGGAAACGTGTGGTTCTTTTTTGCCAGTTGTTTTATTGATAATTATATGTTACTGCATGAGAATGTTAATTTGATGAGATGTAATGCAGGTTTATCCATCAATTCGAATCTTAAGCCGTTTACGAGAGAAAACACTTTGTCAAATGCATGGTATTGTGTACACTAAAAATGAAGGTTGCACTTAAGTGTGTAATTATGTAATGTTAACCCTAATTCAGTGTACACCGTGTGTGCAAGGTTACTTCATATACCAATATAAATTACATTGCCCTTCATCGGTTCGACCAAGTATGTACATACATTTTCTCACAATATTATTCATTGTTCATATGTTCTCAATTGGGCTCAGAAATAAATTTATTTCATGTACAAAAATAAAGTAGTTGGTTGTTGTTGATTAATTATTGCACATAAAGTTTACTGTCTCTGCTTCCTCTCTTTCGACAATTTTCATTGCATATTTAGTTTTAAATTAGTGCCGGTCGACCATAGTACAGTCGTCCCCGCTTATATCGATATCCCGCATATATCGATATTTTTTCTTGTAGTCAAATATCTCTCATAGACCCTAATGTTAATTTCCCCCCTTATATCAATTTTCCCACTTATTTCAATAATTTTGGCAGCCACTTAACACTTTTTTATCGATATTTATTCTTATCACAGGTGATGCGTGCCAATGTTTCCTCTTTCTTCGCACCTTTGAGTAGTATCTCTAAAACAAATGCATTGTTCACACAGTACCCCCATGTATTTATTACTTGTATTATTATAAAACGTAAAACAAAGAATAAAATAAAAATAAAACATCAATCAGTTCGAATCACTTCTTCTTTTTGCATTTAAACGTCTCTTGGCAGAAATAGTTCAAATCGGCCGGTCTGCCGGCAGATTTCACTCAATACATGTAACTTCTTTGCTTTTGACAGGTTACAATTTGGATTTACGCCCTTTTTTCTGGAATACTTAGGAGTGTATTTCTTTCTTTTTGGTTGTATTGCCTTTCCTGGTTTTTTTTAGATGGTTTAAGGGGGATGCAGCAGGGGTCCTGACTTTTCAACAACAACACTTCTCTCTCCTCTTATCCTTCTGACAAGCTGGATATCCTTAGGCATTATTGTAACACACTTTCCATGAATAGCAGCTAAATTCATCACCTCAAACAGATCCACCAAATATGCCTACAAAATACAATTAAAATCATAAGAATTTGAACAAAATTTATCTGATATATTTAACTAATAATTGCCTACATGTACCCAAATTTTCCTCACCTCGGCTGCTTCCTGAAGAGCCATTAATGCAGCTGCTCAAAACCTCAAGTTGGTTTTGAAATCTTGTGCAATTTCCCTTACCAATCTGGAAAATAACAAATAGTAATTAACATCTCATAAATCTGCTGGCAGATAGGCAGAATTATATAAAACCAGCCACAAAATACATAGTAGTCAATTACCTTGCAAAAGGCAACTTTCTCAACAAAAAGTTACGTTGTTTTTTGGTACTGCCTAATCTCCATTAGTGCTCTCATCCCTGGTCTGTATTTCTTCCTTCTAATAATGCCACTAGCACAGGCTAGGGGTTTATCATCAGTACGATTTCTCTTTGGGGTTTGCTTTGTTTTAACCTTTATTACAAATGAAAATTCAACAGTACACAGGATAAGCAGCAGCCAATAGATGTGACCTATCTGGGCTAAAATCTAGGGCATCACTTGCAGCGGGGCAGCAGCAGCTGTGAGGGAGAGCGCGCTCACAATTTCCTGCCGAAAAGTGATTGATTTTCTCTTTGTCATACAAGTGACGATGTAGAATTTTACTTCTGAGTTCTAGAGAATGTAGCTGGCACTTTTGCTTAGTAGGTGGTGGCGGCATTTTGTCAGAAAGATGTGTAGATGTTTTGGAAAAATTAGGGTATATATGTTGTGTAGAGAAGCTACTCTGAAAGGTTTTTGATGTATGTTATGCTGGTACTTTATGAATTGATTTATTTTCAAAGAAAATAGTCTGCGGCAGAATTGTATTACTTTGGTTTTAATAGGAAGCCACGACAAAAGAAAGAACAAAGAATATTTTCTTTTTATGTTTTTCATTTCTTTTTTTTTATTATTCTTTTATTATTTTGCTAAAATTACAGTACAGTGAGAAGTAATAGTACAGTACAGTAAATAAGTGTTTGTTTTGCAAAGAAAAATGGCCGATGAAGGTGCTACCTGCAAAAGATAAGGGTACATGTTATATCGATATTTTTTCTAAATTTTCCCGCTTATATTGATTCCACTTATATCGATATCCCGCTTATATCGATATTTTTCTTGTAGTCAAAAATATCGATATAAGCGGGGACGACTGTATGTGAAGAAATGGACGGAATCCACCGACCGCCGGTCAAATGTGCACTGTGTACAATGTTATTTAACATTATACCACGTGTGTGCTGCCACACAATAGAAAAGTGTGTGTTATTCACCGTTATCAGCACACTTTTTCTAGTGTGACTGCACAGCATGCAGTAAGATATACCACTCAAAAGTGTTGATTATTAGGCACCCTCGCTAGCGCTCGGGCACCTAATTATCAACACTTTTCGTGGTATATCCATTACGTATTTAGGTACCAATTTTGGTTGTTGCAATTATCTAATTATACTCTTTTCAAATACAGGGAGTGCCACAATTAGGAGGGATATGGTATCTTTATTGTTAGTAATACAGTCACAGACCGAGTAAATGCCACACACCAGCTCTCGGGTTTCGTGGAAACTCGAAAAATCATGTGGTACTGTTTGTGCCATAAACAGGTCAAGAAAGTAGATGACGTTAAATTGACAAATTGAGTGTTTTATTTCATACTGTTAATTCCCAGATCAGGACTGTCGTAGCGAATCATAAGGCCTTTAGATTGTGCAGACACCACTAGTATTTCTTTAGTCCACATGGTTTCTATTTACATTGATTTGTTTACATTTGGGTTGACACTGATTGACCTATTGCAATTCATTTTCTTGATCCCAACAAAAGTTGATTGTGTTATGTGTGAAGTCTTACACTTCAACAATGAAGTGTGGGTACATGTCAAGCAAATGCATTCATGAGTGACAGCATGTGAAGCAACTGTATTTATTTGTGAACAAATCTACTTATGTGTTAATCAGCTGCACTCATCAGTATAGGAAACCTGACATTTCATATTAGACCAATCAAAGTAGACTTTAAAGTCTGACAACTCCCACAAGGCCCTAACAACTCCCACATTTGCTATCAGGAGTGCAGTAGCAGTGCCACTTCATAGAGAAATTCATTCGTATTGTTGGTCCCCAAATGTGGCTTCTTAATTCACATTTAAGTGTTATTTTGCATGATATTTTCCTGGATAAATCGAATACAAATCACAAGGCTGATGCAATATACTCGAAGTGGGTTTCAAAGATCTGCATTGTTTCTTTGAGAGGGAATTCAATTTCAATTTAATGTTTTCAATCAGCCTTCAGTGCGTAGTGGTCGTCTAAACGTAATTTGCATTTTTCTGTTTACAAATAGCAATAAAGTTTTATATTTTTCCCAATTATCTCATGACAAAGCTCTCTAAGATAGAAAAATTTTGCCTTGTGCAGCATGTTTCAACCTCAAATAGAGGGGTTTTTTTGAAATCACGATTGTGAACCTGGATATGTAGTCCAAAAAATGAAATAAAAAAAGCCTTACATGATTATCGTCCTTAATTTGTTGAAACCTTAGTCTCCTGCAGGTTACAAATGTCGTGTACTGCACTGTTCTGCGTTTGTATTTTTTGTTCACCTAATTTTTCAAAGGTGATAAATATCGATTTGATACTGGATGAGATAAAGATAAAAGGACACTCCAGTGGACATTTAGAACAAGACACTTTATTCCAGAAAGATAATACAAGACAGTGTTCAAGACGTTTACAGCATGACGCACAAGACTAAACTGAGTTACTTAATCTGGGTCCTTAAACAATTGATTGATTGACACACTGACAAGCCCATTTAATCAATGCTGACTGGATGATCCCACAATGACATTATAACTTTAGGCAAACACGATTCACAGTCATCTTGCTGTCACAAAATGAAATATCACGATGTACTTCCAGTAACATCATACAGAGGGAACCTGGTGCGGCTAAAAGCTGAAGGTCCCTTACTTTTACTAAGAAAAAAAAACGCTTGACAAAATGCATTCTGACCAAAGTTTTCATTACAGCTCTACCTCATCTTTATTCTTTTTACAATTACCTTTTGCAATCAACTGGTGATAGTTTTCAACACTGATTGTAAATGTTCAGCAGAGTTGATTGTAATTGGAGCACAATGTATCTCACACCTTTCAGCCCCACAGTGTTTGGAGCTGTAGGGCAGCTATAAAAGCATTTTCACAGCCAAATTCAGTCATTTCTCTTCTGTTTCTCTGTGAGTCAGGTTCTCCTCAGGCATACAGTGCACAACCTATGTCCACAATAGAAATGACCCATGTTGCTCTGACCACTGCCTACTTACAAATGAGCTGAAATACTAGCGTTTTGTCCTTACACAGCAGGAGGGCACCTTTAAATCCAATGCATCAGTGCACAAAAATCGTATTAGAGCTATAACACAATGCCTTTTTATAGTAAAGACTTCCGACTAGCAACTGGCAATAGCACTTCAATGAAAAAACGATCAGTGAGTATTGTATGTTGACTGGTAGTTGAAAGGGGACAGGGACAAATCATTGCTGCAATGAGATCACTCAACCCAGACACATTCTAAAACAACATTGCTAACCTGACTTACAGTTGGCAATTACATCTTTCTTACTGTCGAATAGCTACAATCGGTAATGGGGCGGAGTGAATGCAAAGAACAAGCGAAAGCTTAAAGCCTTTTCTATCACATTTATTTTACTCAATATCACACATTTCAATATTTCAATAACAGCTGAGGTAGCAACTTGCATGGGAAGTGCTACAATAAACAATGCAAGTAATAAATAATTGAGAATTGGCAAAGAGTAAAAGCAATGAGTTGGCTGGAACTGTACTGTTCCAGACAG
>JBCAUI010195083.1:0-17075 GCA_038406195.1 Haplosyllis anthogorgicola
CGGTTCTCGCGTAATTGCCATTTTCCCCCCAGTGATGGGGGGCGAGCTGGGGCCTTGATCTCTGATCAACTCGTTGTTGAATTATTGACCTTGACCTGCTGGGCACTTTATCGGGAGCATGTCCCTTCAGCTAAGTTTGAAAAGTGGTACAAAAAGAAAAGTAGTTGGCAACACAACATGAGATATGCCAAAACAGACAAATATTCTACCATGGACAAAGACATGACCCTAACCTTCGCCAGGGTAATGAATCATGCGATTGACACATAAAAGGTGTGACAATTTTTATCTTTTCGAAATTATTTTAAACTGGGTAAATGTCATGAGCTGCATTTAAATGGGTTTTGACCGTTTAACACTTCCAAACGGAATGCTGGAATCCTTTGTAACCGTTTTCTGTTACTGGAAATTTGTGTCTATTTTTGTACACCTTCTGACAGTTATGTTATCAGATGATTTCTCTAAAGGAATTACTGTTTCTAATATGTGCAATGGATGAGTCAAAGATGAAAACATTGTTCACTGGAGACCAGGGACAGGTTTAAATAAATTTCTACCTTTAGCAGTACACGGAATTTTTATCAGTTTCGAAACGTCTAGAACAAAAGAGAGGACATAAGAATTTCACACTGCGCTTTTGATGCATCATTGTTCCCAAACTGATACAAATTCCGTGTACTGTTCACTACAAATTTAACTTAAACAAAAAGATATGGTTGGATTTTTTTATTTTCTCCAGTGCTAAAAGTAAATATCTTCAACCTATTTGAATAGAACTCAAAAGAATAAATACATTTGAAGTGATGGTGTGATAACATGCATTTCGGGAAGTGTACAAATAATTAGCACAAAATTCTTGGTAAAGGAAATAGTTATGAAGGTTTTTGCGATGGATCGCCGAGTTACAACTTTGTTGTGGCATTGAACTTTAGAAAACATATCAGGATGTCCAGATGCACATTACAAAACATCTGAAAAACAAGATACCAATACGAAATCTAGATGAAAAAGATGTTTACATTTACATATCATACCAATATCTCCTTCTGTTACCACGTTAACATTAATATTGTAAACCCGTGTGTAAATCATTTTGCGCAGGCAATAGCTTTGTCAAGTTCTGCAAGACATTATCTAGCGTATTTCTTTGTTTATTTCTGGTCGGTAGAATTTTCCGGATAAAGAGCTTTAACCTAGATCTATTTGAGTTTAATAGATCTATAATTTTTGGGTTTTTTAACTAAAATTGTTACAAATGAATGGCTTAATGGGACAACTAAAGTTTTATTTACATCAAACAAATCGGCAAGATCAGTGCACGAAATTTGTATCAGAAGCTTAACAATAGCGCACCAAAAGCACAGCGTGAAATTCTTACGTTCTCTCCTTTGTTCTCTTTGTTTCCAAAATTATACAATTTCTGTGTACTGAATATCTTTTCGAAACGTGACAAAGTTATTATGGGGCGCAAAAATATTAATGACCAACTAGATTAACTAATCTGTAAATAAAACAGTAATTTGTCTGTAAAATGAAGTTACAGTAAGTAAAATGAATTTAAAGTAGACCCAGCAACCAAGGCTACCGGGAAATCAATTATCAATTATGAATTATAGTGTGTTCGACTATAACCGTATTTTACATCTATGGGTTCTGCAACAAAGTTTCAGTACTCAAGTAGAATACGTGCTACCAGTTTGACCTTCTACGTTTTACTGCATTGATTCAACCTGATTTTATTACATACTTTGAATTTCCTGAATTTTAATTATGATGTTGAAACTTAGATTCTTAAATAATATAAGAAGAGCTATATTTTCTTTGGTCAAACCCACAATTACGTCTCACCGTCGCAATGAAGAAAGGTTCAAATTTGTCACTGTCTAATTTCGTATCAATGAAGTTTAAATAAGACTACATCCCATTTTACTTCAGTTGATAAAAAATACAATTCAGATGTACACATTACCATCTTTGAAAATGGGAGAGTAATGTTTTCAGTCTTATCTGTTTGTCTGTTCATTAGTCTGCCCGTCTATGTAGGCTTTAACTTTTGAACACCTCCAACTGGCTAAATTATGATCATTTTATGGTTACACGAAAAGCACAGTGTGCTCTTTAAGGGTCTCCATACAAAGCATGTACATGTGTACATATAATAATGCAGATGGTATAATGCAGATGGAGACAATGTCAAATTGAATTGACCTTAGTAACTTTAATCACAGATGGCATGGATGCATGCAATTGACGCGGCCTTCAACATAGAGATAAAATGAATACCATTTAGCCAGCTGCGACCCAAAAGTTTCATTTTTAAGATGCTGATATATCTTCATGATACTTGGTCACGTTTCAGTACCAAAGTCACTGAGTTAAGTTAGACTAAATTCAAAAGTTGATCAATCAAGTTTTTTTCAAAAACTAGAACTTCGAACTTTTGCCTAAAAACTTAGGCAAATTTGCCTAAATGGGCAGGCACATTTTATACCATTATTGGTAAGAAAACTAAAATTGGTGACTTGAAAATCACCAATTTTAGTAATCGACTAGTTTTATTACCAATAATGGTATAAAACTGTTTGCCTATTTAGGCAAATTTGCCTAAATTTTTAGGCTAAAGTTGGAAGTTCGAATTTCAAAAACCCTTCATTTTTTCACTACCTTCTGACAATTGTCTGTTAGTCTAAGATGCTTTGTCGCGTTAATGGGTCAAAGCTAAATAAAATGTCAAAATCGTTTGAAGGTTAAGGTCATGTAAAGGTAAAACTTACTTTTTTTGTAAATTTTACTAAATGTTTTTTTTTTATTTCTAATGAGGTCAATGTCAGTATTTAGATCAAGATTATTGGAAGGTCGATATCATCCGCAGGTAACGGTCATTAAAGGCTGAATTTTTATTATGCTTGTTTCTATTCTATTTCATTACCTATTTGCAAAGCGGACGGTTAGCATTGATTGAAAGACGTTCTTGTAGGTTGGCCAATCGGATTGCACTTGATGATTTTTTGTTTTGGTCGGACCACATCAGCTGATTTCTGGGTGCACACGTCACAAATAATATGTGTTCGACATTTTGCTGCATTTGTCAGACTTTTCATGGTTACAGATAGAGCAGCATGAATCCTGTTCCTGTTGCGAAGATGCTCCTTTCAGGGGTAAGAGTACTTGCATTTTAATATTTAATTTGTAATTTTTTTTTCACATAAATTTATATTCACTATTAATATTTACAACTAAATGGGTTCAGTTTGCATTGACAAAATGCGTGTATTTTTATAATTACCTGAAAGTTCAGTTCACAAATTAATTCTCCACTAAAAACACTGCAATTTTTAGGAAGTCAAATTAAAATTTGAATTATATGCTATGATTTTGTGATTTAGATAACAGATAGTCTTTTATGTTTTATTTAAAGATGTGTAGTTGACGGTAAAATTACTAAGAACAGGTATTGTCAATTTACTGAGATGAACGCACTGCTATTTTATACTTTGAACTATCAACTTAGTTAAGTGTCAATAGCCATCCAATTCAATAATTTTGCCTAAAACTATAAACGTTTATTTAACTTGAAGAAGGGCATCCAATATGAATTCAAAGAAGAGTACTTTTCTGATCAGCAAAACTATTTCTTCAAACTCAATTATTTTATCCAATATTTTGAAATGACCTTGCTCTACTTGCAGTGTTTCAATTGAAAAAAAAACCAACAAAGCTATAGAGTTTAACGAAAATGCATTGCCAATAGTATTTGTACTTTAACGAGTCGTATCTATTTCATTTTAGGGTATCATACAGAACACAATGAAAGTTCGCCACATTCGCCAAATGGCACAGCTCGCTGCTGCAGTAACAGCCTCACCCACGGACATGCAAGTCAAACCGCAACAGATTAACAAGTACATGAGATACTTATCAGTAGATGCGCAACATAATGATACGAAACCAATGGTCGTTAAATACGGTTGGTTGATGTCCAAGGAAAAACACTACAAAAGGTGAGTTGCTTTTAAGTTCAGTTACACACATGCTCTTGATTGTAATTTTGTTAATCGCACATAGATCTAACTTACGCTGTTCATTTGTAACTTGTTTTGATGCATGCAAAGATGTATTTATAGTTAGTTAACATACATTTGTTTACAAAGAAGTTTTAAAAATGTATTTAACATTATCGTTACAAAAGAAGTACACTCAATCTTTTTGCGAATTGATAGTGCTGCAGAGCTGTTACTTTTTAATAACAGCAAAGAAAGATGTTAAAACAAAAAGAGTTGAATAGAAAAATTAAAACAGGGACATATCTAGACTTGTATTGTACTTACATCATACTTACCTAACGTTCCGTCGTATCTTGATTATAGAATACATGATTTCTACCTACGACGAGGATTTGATGTATTGAGGTTACAAATATCGCCAGATATGCAGCTGTGGCCAATTACGATCAAACCTGTTGTTAGAGATGTAAGCACACAAATAATTTTTTAAGACATTTCATTTGTTAGTACTTGTAATTAATTCTAAAATAATTTGTTGATTAATTTTATCATTTGCTTTTTGAATTGTAGATGTTGGAGTATCTAAAAGACGACGAGCACAGTAGCAGACCTTTGTTGTTGCACGGGTTTTCAGTCGGAGGATACATGTACGCCGACACCATCTACACAATACTGCAGAACCCTGATAAATACGGTAAATACAGCAGTTACTCAAATTTATATTTTCATCTAGGCCAGAATTTTTTATCTGTTGGATTACGTTCCCGCTGCTCCAGAAGTTATGAATCAACAAACTAAATTAGAACTCAAATAACCCAAAATTGTCACATTTCATCGCGTCATCGAACGTCATTTGAGTAAAGATTTTCTATGTTGCGAGAATTTTTGGAAGGTCGACCTTGTTTGGAAGTTGGAATCACAAAGGAGTGAATATTGATCTTTTCAATTATACAAGATTGCATTCTCATCACAAAGGGGCTTCCAACAACATACTCTGCAAAATAGTACTTTATGTCTTCTTGTGATAATGTTATTTTATTTCAGCTTCGGTAGGCAGCAGGGTACTTGGTCATATTTCTGACAGTCCAGTTGACGTGACTGGGGCAGCTATTGGAATCAGCAAGGCAGTTACCAACTCCAGAATACTCCAAAAGCTAGTGGAGAAATCGATCGACTCCTACCTGACCGTCTTCAAGAAACAATGCACTAGTCACATGCTGATTGCATCCAGAATGTACAAAGAAAATCCACTCCGGATCCCAACCTTGTATCTCTACTCACCCAAAGATGTGATCAGCACTTTAGAGCCAATCTATTACAGTCTTAAGCGCCAAAAGGAGCAAAACATTCCGCATTTTTATCACGAATTCGACACGGACCACGTAGAACACTTTCGACGCTATCCGGAAATCTATGGACGTTTGCTGGAAGAATTTTTCGATTTCATAAAAATTAAAAATGGAAATTTTAAACCCCAAAACGACATTCACGAGAGAATCGCAGCTTTTCCTTTGTGATTAATTGTACATATTTTAAAAGAGAGGGGTCTCTTTTGTGCTTGCTTTTCATGTATCGTATGAGATTACGCCACTGTAGCATACAATAGCATTGTATGATTACACCTTTAGATAACCTTTTATCTGTCCATGTCATAAACTGTGCCATCCTAAACTAAAACCGGTTAAATATGCATAAATTATCTCAGTCGCACGATTCTCGCTAGGGTCGTGCATGGTAATAGATCTACATGTTATTTTCTATCAGTTCAAAAGAATCTTGTCAACCTTATTATTTCACTTCACATTTAAAGAAAGATTTTGTGATTGTATTTAAGAACAAGCAATGGTTTATGAGGCATGTACGTGTAACTAATGTTTAGTTACTTACTCAGTAGAACTAAGCGATCAAATTTACATTGAACTGTATATACTATGGACTATATATGTATATTTATGTAAAAGATTATGATCTGATCCGGTCCTGTTGAGTGTTGTTCTTTTTTATTTTAAATTCATTCCTCCACAATTTCTCCGACAGCTTCAAGGATCCCGTTCGGAGCCTACCTTCGAGTAGACCGTTGCATCTTCTTTCCACAGTGGGGTGGAAGCACACAAGGAGATGGAGATAGTTTGTAAAACACAAAACATGTCCATATACTCGATCTAACCAGCTATGGAAGTATTATTTCCAAAATACAAGAAAGAATACATTTAGCCCCAACCATTGCCAGCTATCATGCTAGCTCGATCACATTAGGAGCTATCCGTTACTATTTTTAAGTGTAATATTTTCTCCAAATCACAGCCCAGTTAACAGGCCATACAATTCAATGAAAATTTCACAAAGTGTTACTTGATGTTCTGATCACCACATTGTTTAAAGAAGTATTTGTGTGCGAACTTTTCGAATCTCTTATATATAACAAAACTATCGTAATTTCCGCCAAATGATACGCACCTGTGTATAATCCGCAGGGCTTAAAATTGACAAATTTTGCAAAATAAGTATTGTATAGTCCGCTCCTCTGTATAACCCGCACCCATTTGATCATATCTAATTTGTTTTGCGTGTCTTACTTAGCATGTGTCTCACTACGCATTACAGAATATGGATAGATGATTGAAGGAAAAACTGTGTTATGTGTGAAACTGTGCAAACAACAAGCAGATATTTAAATTATTGAAAAATATTTTTAAAAAAATTAAAAAGAAATTCACCTAACTCATGATAAATTGTTTTACATTAGCCACACTGGTAGATAATCCGCACCCACTTAAAAATTGACCCTGAACAACAGATAATCCGCGGGATATACCTTATTGTTCCTGAATAAAGTGCCGGGCGTTTAGACCAATTTTTACGAGGGCGCTTTACTTAGAATTATCATAACACCAATTTTAGCAGACACGGTTCATCGATGACAAATGTAAAGTTTGATGATTTGAATACTAAACCAGGTCAACTTTTACAATTTTAAACAATAATTCAAAAGAAAAACATTTACACTTGGGAAAATATAATTACAAGATCAAATAATCCACTTGTGCTAATAAAATTTTTACACATTAATATTGAACGGGAAATTTATTTTCTATTTTTTGCAGGCAAAAACATGGGGGCACTTTAATTAGAGACGGCGCTTTATTCAGGAACAATACGGTATGCCGAAAATTACGGTAGTAATGTCGCTGCATGGCCTTCAAGTTGGGATCACTAGGAGTCCCATGTACTCCTACTGCAACGTGGAAAGAGCCATGTCTTAGAATTTAGAAATAAGAATTAAAGGGCCTAACACAATTACATGTATTTACAGTACATCCTATTTTACAAAGACTCCCACCCTTTGAGCTTCGCAGCGCTGTCCTGGCTTGTCGCTTTTGTTTTCACACCAAGGTCTTTACTTCTTAACACTTCAAGTAAATATAACTGAAGTGCAAAACCAACAACAAAATGCTAGTACGTCATTTGTGATGGAATTTGGCTACATTTACATGGATCTGTGACTCGTCATAAGATTTATTTTTTCTGATGACGTGCTTGAATTATCTGAATTCATCATACAAAAAAAATAGATACATTGTTAGATGTGTGGTAAATTACATGCATATTTGTAAATAAAAAGGCAACATATTAATGTGCAAGTTCTGTATGCTTAATGAATTCTACGGATATATCATACATGTAGCATCATCAAGATATAAAGTTAAAATATTAGCCAGTCTTATGTTAACTGCTGGATGAGCTTGAACAGGGTCAGTCAAGGAGCATCAAATTTCAGTACTCCGCCGGAGCAGCCTCGGTATTCGTGCTGTGCGGTTTCTTTTGTGCCGGTATGTGCCCAAGCTGGTCTTCGATCAGTTGCTCGAAAATCAGCTCAGTTTCTTCAATCTTAATTTGCGACAAGGTGACGACCAATACTAACTTAAACTGTCATGAATAGGGTGAAACTTTTGTACAAAAATAATTACGTAATAATACACTATAGCGAATCCTCAAATAACCTCAAATCGGATTCTGAAGGATTTTCCGAAAGACTTTTTGTGAGGTCCAAAGATTTGATCTGGTTGTGTTATTATTTTTACGTTTAAACAACCCTTTCCGACTGGCCGTAAGCCTGTTTAGGAGTTAAAATGCCAAAAAACAGCATGAAAAGATTTTGAGCGAGAATAGCCATTCTAATTTTATCAACCGTCTCTCTAAGGAGTGGTCTTGCAATATTGGAAAGCGGAGGTTCTCTCATTAAACTCGCAACGGGAATTTAAAAAAACAGATATGAGAATCAAACAGGAATTCATTTGCGTCATCTGCGATGGATTTGCATAATTTTTATGTTATTACAGCACTTTATGGTGTACGTCATTACTGATGCAGTTGGAAATAAACAAAATGTAATTTAGTTCAGTTAACATTCGCACGCACAGTACGAAATATTTCTTTTATTCCTGACAATATTCAAATTTCTTGATTAATTTCTTTCAACGTAAAAGTATCATTTTAACAGGATGGATTGATATTAAAGGACGTGAAAGGCTGTCGTTTAATGTACTAATCTTTTTCAAACTTAACAATGTAACACTGACAATTTACAACAAAATAGAAATAGCTTATGCTATAGCATAAACAAAACAATCGTACACTCGATCTTAATTTAATTGAAGAAATGCACATAATTTGTACTTCATGTTTAATTTATTCCTAGTTCTCATCAAGAAGATCTCTAAGAATATCATTGAGAGACTTCCTCCTTGGGGGATTCTTCCTCTTTGGCGGTCTGTTTGACCCGTGTTTTGGTGGTGGCCGGTTTGACCCTTGATTTTGCCCTTGGTTCGAGTTTTGGTTTGTTCCTTGATCAGTTCCTTGATTCTGTGCATTGTCAGGCACAACATCTTGTAGAGTTACGCTTGTCTACAATAGTAGTATAAAAGTAACTGATAACACGAAAGTTATTTTATCAACAGATTCTAAGACTACATTACAACTGGCTTCATTATCCAATACCCCGCTTCTTAGACAAGCTGGTGAAGTTGTGCCAAAATGAGTTAGATCTACTTGTGTGTCAGCCTAAACCAAAAGCCATCTTTAAGAAATCTAACCTTTTCGATCATCTTTGTGAATACGGTAATAAACTCCGTCGTGAAAGCATTGTTATCGGCAGCCAATTCCTCGACAACAGATCGGCCTGGGGAATTGGCACAAGTGGCCACATCAGTTGCACAAGAGGAAACACCGTTGGCATTAACTACAAAACAGAAACAACAGAACGGAAACTAAAAACTGCAATAATGTAATATTTTAAATATAATATTATAAATAATACAATAATAAAATAATATTATTTCTTGATTAATATGTTCAATAACATGTTCAGATAGAGAAAGACCTTTACTTGTCACAAATACAGACACATAAGCTATTACCGTTGATATCCTTAACCAGACACATGTCCGAATTCAACATCATTAATGGACGTGGATCTAAAATTAGAACGATATTTAACCAGTGTAAAATAATGTACTTTGAAGATTAATGCAATCTATAAAATCAGAACACATTTCGTAGTGGCGTGTGTATTCATTGAATCATTTGAAACAGTTTCCTAAAGTGTGTTTCAAAGTTTCGCTGAATAGAATGGTGATTAACCGTGACGAATTGTATTTAATCATTCGACGATCTTTCGTGTAAATCCTAACGTTCAAATTTTACGCCAAGTTTTCTGGTGGATTTAAATTAGTTGTGATTTCTTACTTTGTCTCTTCGTTCTTCTTGATCCCATGGAACGTGTTGGTCGTGGAGGTTCCCATTGTCGTCCACCTGGAACATTGATTTGCCTCCAATGATCCTCTTCAGCGTCGAGTAATACTCTGTAATACTCATTGTCCAACCTGTGCAGTACGATAGAGATTTTAAAACCACATGTATTTGTACACATCTGGAACTTCGAAATGTTTTTTGTTGGAATTTACCAAAGAAAATGAAGAAAATCGAACCTGTTGGGACTGTTGGTCCAGGGTCCTCTGAATCCGGAGTTTGTGGTTCGCGCATCACCTGTTGGAAAGAAAAATACCATGGAAATAACTGCGTACGATCATTCAGTAAACGTGTCAAATAAAAACTTACTTTCTGAACCAGTATTTGAGCCGAATCTACTTTTAGCCGAAATAATTTCCCGAAAACGTTTCCGCGAAGTGTGCTTGTCTATCACTCGCGCATAACAATAACTTCGACAGTTTACCAGCATCAGTGAAATAAAATTTTATATTGTTCATGTGATGAACGCAGTATCATTGAATCTTATTGTTTTTAACAATCCATACACTGTATTGAATGTCATGGGAGGTATATTCAGTAAGTTGTATAGTTATTTTCCACTTACCTAGAGAATGAGCACCTAGTAGAACAATTGTCTCTCTCTCAGTCAATCCGAATTGATCCATGAGGAAGCTTCTTGTCTCCGTGTAGCCGTCAAGTGCGGACGGGAACACATCATTGTTGGCGCCAGTGCAGCTGCTGGAGGTTGAACGACCGTACTGCAAACATAATCATATTATCAAAGATTAGAACGCAAAATTATGTCACGTAGCTGACAGTTTGACCTAAAAAAGGCTAATCAGGAAGCCAGAAACTGGTTCAAGATAATTTGACCCAGGTCTCTGGGGAGATCCTCATTGGCTGAAAATGAAATCAACACAACCACATGGGAGGGCTGGAATGGTGACCGTCCAAAGGACGGGTTCCACCTAGTATCAATAATAGATTGATTTAACTTGGACAGAAGTGACAACTGGAGTAGCGCTGAAAACTGCAAAGTACAGCCCTTTATGGCCACGTTCAGTTGAAAATTCCTTTTCAAATGAAACTGAAAAATACGACATACAACAAATAAAAATCTGTCACGCAATATTTTTCATGATTGTATAATTAAAGATGTAATGTCGCTTTAGCTTAAACTAACTGTACATACCTTGAAAGTGAATACAGAATTCCTATTATAGCCACTGCGTTCCACTGCCTCAATACCTACAGAAAGCAATTTATGTATTAAGTGTAGAGTTCAAGGAAACCCCAGTTTATTGTAAAGTTACCTTTCGATGTGATAAACTAGTTCCTACAGAATATTCTGGCAAAATATTCAGAAATTAAAACAGAAATTAATGACAAACGGTAAACGTGAAATAGTACCTACCACACAGAGCTACAAAATCGGCAAATGTAACACCGAGAGTCGGATCTACATGGTTGTCATAAGCTGTTCTTATCGCGGCATACACTCCTGCCAGTCCTACAAGACGTAATATTTCACAACAATTACCAGTACATTTAACTTACATTACGAGCTTGCTCAGATCATTAAATATCTATCAACTTTATTTAAATAAAGTTTCAATAACCCAGCATGGTATTCATTCGAAATTCTATTGTATCAGGACGTTAAGCTTTTTGATAGTAATTAAAATATCTGATAGTCTAACAGAGCAATTGATGTCCTTGTTCGCGGAGACAAAATCTGTTCATAGCAGGTGTGCCCAACTGATATCTATAAAGATATTGTAAATATTTTGCAGAATTCGAAAAGGTTCTAACGAATTATCTGTTGTTAAATTACTTTACTACTTGATGTTATCAGTTACATAAATACTAGGAACCCACAATTCTTACCGTTATTATCAGCATTTCCAAGGTCAACGCAGCCGTCACAGCCCTGTGTTCCAACACAGTCGTGAAAGCACAAACGAACCAAAGTTGGTATGTTCCTGAAAAGACAATCTATGATGAACTTTTGTGCTGTCAAGTTTATTGGCCTAAAAGTAGGGTAATAACTGCATGAATACCAGGTATTTAATTTTGCTTACACCATGACAACTGAGCCATAGCCAGATATTCCAAAATTTACTTGTGAAGCTGCTGCAGTTTAGGGACAAAATAAATTTATTCCGTGCTTGTGATCTCATGAAAAACCCATTCTCACTGTCCGAGAACGGAGCCTTAGCGCACACAAACAATAGCTGAACCCAACTAGAGTAGTTGTGAAACTGGAACTTGAACAGCAGAGATATAATATCCTCATTTTGGCATAGAAGATTGAACATATATATGGAAAAAAGTGGCACGTGTGAATGACTAAATTAGTCAGAACAGTTTGCCTTTTTTTGGGGCACTTGATCATGCTTACTGGTAAAAGTCAACTTCAATTATGACTAATTACAACCTATAGTGCCTCAATGCTCTCAGCTGAACTTGCGTCAAAATTTTTTACATGTATCTAAAATTAAAGATCCCCATTCACCAATATGAATGGACTGGTGTTGCCCATTTCATTTTTTGGATCTCCAAAATGCCAACAAAAATTACCTTTGTTTTCATTAAACGCCTTTGAAATTTTTGACATTTTATTGCTGTAAAATCATACGTGTAAGTAAGGTTATGCAAAATCTGTTTTGTTGAACGTTAGTTACTACAAGTAAAGAGCTTACTTTATTATTCAGCATTTAATACAAAAAAAATTTATTTACCAATAGAAGGACTACGACTTTCAAGCCATAATTATTTTTTGAAAAGTTATTTCTACGAATGACAAATAAGTTGAATTATGAATTAAAACAGGAAATGCTACATATGACGCAACTTAGAGCTCATTACCAGTAATGCAAGACGAATGATTTTGCATGGTTAACAACTTGACACTTGCTTCTAATCTCGTGCCCGTCTGCAGCATGCCTTGCAGGGTGCCTACTTGTTCTAATCGGGCTTTTTATTCGATTTACAGTAAACGCTTTCAAATAGAAATACGTTTTCATTAACTTTTCAATAATACAGAAAATGAAAACAAAATGTTACACTGCAGCAACTTTAAATTTCTCCGCTATAAAAAATATTAAAGTAAGTAAATTTAAAAACTTGATCTATTACGACAAAAACTGTGTATGCGAAGCGAGGTTATGATTGCACCATATATTGCATTGCCTGTTCAAAAGTTTATTTTCAGGCAAATAAAAAAAATCGGAGAAACGAAGAAACTATTTGAACTTGTTTAATTTTCACTTTTCACCCGCGCTCTTTTTGACTAATTTGACACAAACAAACCGTACCATAATTTTGATTTGCATTGCTTTTGTCGCCAAATTGAAATAATACACTTTGAGTTGAAAAAAAATGCACTGCTTACAGTAGATCTATTTTGTACTGTAGGTTTCGTGGCTAATCGCCTACCAACAGTCAAATTATAACCTCATCTCCTTACAACCGGTTATCTCAAAGTCCGGTCCTTTTTACAGACGCAAATGCATGGAATATTATTGCTATGGACATGTAGGGGCTCCGAAATGTTTGTCCGCTGGTCACTGAAGAAACAATTTTGCTATCACCCTTTATGAATGGAAATTTCAAACTCAAGCATAGAAGCTGATTTAAATTGCCATTTTTGTTTTAACATACCCTGCTTGATTCCTTATCAGTTGTTGATCACATACGTTCTTCAAGTTCTCATACTCGGTAGTGGTAAGGGCGCTGCAGGTTACAACCAACGAGACTATAACCAAAACTGGTGTGTACATCTTCCCGTACTGTCTGCGGTTACCTTCGCAAAAAGTCTGTTCCGTAGAGTTACCACTGCAAAGTTCCACTGCGAGCTGCGGTTTCTTTCTACGCTCCCTTTCACCTTACATCACTTATCAACAGTATATTACGTAACTTTGACATGGTGATATCATAATTATAATCCGCAGACCACTGGTCAATCAGTGAATGTAAAATATAGGTTACGTAATTCTAAAGCAACGAAAAGAGAAATGGTTTAAAAACACTCGCTTTACTTGTAGTCAATGTACCGTTGAAGACAATACAATTCACCGATTATTGCCAAGCTGATCGAATCATGACAAACAAATTGAAAGTGTATACAACCGTAGGCGGATTAGTTATCCTCTTCACAGATCCATTCATTCTGCATCATAGATTGTACTGGCTGATCCAGGGGTGGTGTCAAAGGAACGCGCGCCCTTCTGAGGATAGATTTTTCTTCATTTTCGTGGAGTTTTTACCTATATTTTAGAACGTTTAAGGGAATTTTAATGAGGCGCCTCCTCTTACGGAACTCCTGGATCTGCCACTGGGCGGATTATCAATCTGCCTGTAGATACATACGACCAATAAGAAGGATCCGTCTTTAAGATGGAGTTTTAAGAAATGACGAAAACATGTTTCGCGAAGCAATTAATTTTTCTAACAGATTCTACAGATTTTTGCATATCGAGCGTGATATTCAGTCAGATATGTCAAGATATAACATATACTGATGCTACAGATGAAAAGATGTTCTACAGAACTGTGAATCTGTCGCGGGGGAGTTATCGTTTTAAGTAAATTAAATTTAGGGGAAACGTCATTATTATGTGATTATCGAGTAATCTCAGACCGTTTTAATAATAATCTGCCTTCAAGATTGTCAATTTTTACATTTGATCCTTCGAAACATATTTTCTGCTGTGGTGTTTTGTTTCTGTGTTCGATCTCAGATTTAATGGTATCAGTTGCAAGCTCACGATAAAAATCATCACCAACAACAAACGGCTGTTTTGAACTTCTTATATCAGCTCCCACAAAATCAAGTAGCTAATCTTGTAAAGGAATTTAAAATCAAGTAATCAAGGTCAAATAAATGTTAAAATTGTGAGGATTTGTTAAGCTTCTTTTGTGTTTCATTGATTTAACGGTAACCGGGAAATTGTTCTTCGCTCCAAGGACATTGACTTATTTGCACGTTGAAGAGTGTTGTTGTATTGCTGGGTAGGTAATTGTTACGCAGCTTTTGACCAAAATACAAGAAACATGTTCAAATGATCTTCAAGTAGCGTACCCATTTTTCACTTTTTTGGGTATTACTCAAATAATATATAATAATAATGTTATTATTAAAGTGTCTGTCCAAAGGCTACGTCCGGTTAAGCTCTATCTACCTTACTCCTGGATTCCTTTGTCCCTCTGTCCCTATGGTCACCATATTAAAGCTGTCTACTGTCGAGTTTTTACCTTACTTATGATCTTTATTAAGGTTTCGTTCGGTAACCCTCGGTAACTTGTGACTAAGATTCGTTTGTTACATTACACAATCAGATCAACAAACCAAAATAAATAAAAACAAAAGGCAAGATATCAGGTTGCTTGATTTATATCTCCAATATTTTGAATCCTTAACAATACAAGAAACATATATTTAAGGCTAATTTTAACGTTAATGGATCATCTGTGGATTTACATGCCGTTTCTGTTTTACGAGCATTTCGCATAACTGTGATACAAGGATTACTTCTCGTCCTCTTCCACCACTTCGAGGAGCCCCTCCAGTATCTCGCGGAGAGCCTTCTTCTTGAGATCCTTCTTGCTGGCGGACACTGTGGCTGGCACCAGAGGATCAGCTTCAACAGAAATCTATTTGAAAGAAAATTATCATGATATAATTTACTTGACGTCATGAATTCACAGCGTAAAACTGTTGTATTTATATTGGTATACATTTAGTTCTTAATGTAAAAAAAACATAGAATGCACCACCAAATAACTTTCTTCACATTTCATTGAAATGGTTTGGAACCAAGTGTATCGAAATCATTAACCCCGAGTCAAAGTTGATATTAAATGGAACTTATTCACAATCATTGTTTGGTTTAGATATTCAGCATTGGTTTAGATGGTCATCCATACAAGTATGGACGCGGTTGTTTAGCGTCTTTGTTTAACTAGACGTTTTCTGTTTATGGCAGATAAATTACGTTGAAATGGATCAGATTCAAATCTGATCGGATGTCTTCCAAAAAGTACCAACCAATACTCTATCAGTCTTGTACCTTTTCGATCATTATAGTGAAGACTGGAACGAATTCCTCTACAAATTTGGTGTTGCTGTTAGCCAGTTCATCCACAATGCCATGGGCAGTAGAAGTAGAATCGCTACATGTAGACACGTCAGAAGCACATGATGAGGCTCCATTAGCATCAACTGTAATATCGTGAAAAAAATTCCCGATTTTTTTAACATTGCATGTTTTCACATTCATGATTCAGAGAATCTAATTTGCAATCAAGTCATTCTATCAATTCATGCTTGCTTACCTTACGACTTCGTCTATTTGAAAAGTAAATTTTGCAGTAAGAAAATTGATGCATCCAAATTTGCTTCGCACATCTGCTGGGATGCATTAGACCGACGCAAGTTTTTAACTGAATGTTCAAACATTTATTTGAGGTTTTGCTAATAACGACTAAATTTGCGTCTATTAAATCTAACTTGTAACAACATTCATTCCTTACCATTGATAGCCTTGTAAAGAGCCATGTCACAGTTCAGCATCATCAGACGAGGAGGATCTACAACAGGCAATAGATTAATTTTCGTTTGTTTTGTAGTAATAACTGTTGCTCCATCGCTGAAACCAATGTACGATACATTTCATGGGGTGCTTGGTACCTCTGTTTTAGACGCGATTTTTATGACTATTACAAAGTGCATACATGCATCTGGTTTACGGATAGAGATCCCTTACCTGTCTGTCTCTTCTTCCTGTTCGATTCAGATAGCAAATTTGCCAGAATCTGAAAATGCAAACTGTGCGTGAATTTAATGTTACCTAGTAACATGGTGGGTATTTTTTCAGTTATTTTTATTTCGGTTATATCATGGATTTGACAAAGAAATGTTCAATAATTTTTCAATTTGATAACAACTTTATACAGGCTAGGAATTATTATGTAAAGGAGAGCCACAATGTAATGCCAATGGACGCTCTTCTTTAGCTATTTCCTATTTGTCTGTAGATGGTTGTATCAAAAACTGTTTAATAATGCATTATCCTTTGAGGCATTTGTAAAATAACCAATAATACCCAAAAGGGCCTCTACATACTGGCTGGTAAGTTCAGTAAGGTATAGTGGGAGTTGCCTAGCAACTGCCCAGCTAGCACAAAGCATACCCTTATGTACTGAACAGCCATTGCCAACTTGGACTCCTTCAGTGCAACATCAACCATTTGAAATAGAAGAATTTGAAGAAAATAATGTTTTATTATCAATAAGGAGTCC
>JBCAUI010195194.1:0-17074 GCA_038406195.1 Haplosyllis anthogorgicola
AATGGTGATTGTTTCAGTTAAATATAGATGGATGTTTGTCTAGAAGTCATTTTACAATGTTTTCTAATATTACATTGGCTTGGGGTAAATGTATACTTCAGTGTAGAGAAAATTGACATATGTCCACTATGGTTTAGAAGAACAAAAATGGAAAGTTAGTCATATGTCTGCTTCAGTGAGGAGGCAAGTTGTGAAAAAAGATGTCCTGGCATACTGGAGGTTAAAAGTCTCTATGATCAGGTGTTTATGAGATATGATAGTTTTTCTTGATTTTTAGCTCGAAAATGTGGTCATAGACTTCTGAAACTTGGTAGTGGGATAAATTAGGATCCCAGGAGCACTGCAGCAAAGGTCACATTCAATTATGATGCATCTTTACCCTGTTTTGGACCACTTTTCCCAAAAAAACTGTGATATCTGAGGAACCTCTTATCATAGAGACTTGAAACCACCACCAAAAGATTTGGCACACCCCAAATCCTACATGTGGGGATTTTCAAGCCATTTTGATGCTTTTTTCTCCTGTCAAATTTAAGAAAATGTGCCACAGTATAAAATTGGGACTGGCTAAAAAGAGAAAATGTTGCTTTTGACTGGGAAAAGTGCCAAAAAGGCTTGAAAGTCCCTGCATATGGGTTTTGGGGTGTGCCAAATCCAATGGTGGTGGTTAAAAGTCTCTACAATCAGCAGTTTCCAAGATATGAGGGGTTTTTTTGGTTTTTTTTAGCTAGAAAATGTAGTCATAGAGTTCTGAAACCTGGTAGGGTGATAGATTGGGATCCCAGGAACACTGCTGCAAAGGTTCTGTTCAATTACAATGCATTTTTACCCTGTTTTGGACTATTTCTAAGCTCATTTTCTAAGATATATCCCATAATGCACTTTGTATCACAAAATGTGCATAATATACATGCAGATTAACTCTCTATGATGTCTAAGTTTGGATACATTAATTTTATGGGTTATATTTGTGGATTTAAATTTGAAGTTATTCCCCCAGGGTAGAGTGGCAGATGCTGGCATGTCATAACCGTGCGAAGCACGGGTTCCACCTAGTATACATTAAAGACAGAAATGCCTTACCTAATGTGAAAGTGGAAAATTAAAATATTCATATACTTGGTTTTCATTGGAGAAAATGATACAAAATTCCCTCTGCATACGGTGAATAAAAAGGGGATTTTAGTTGAATGATAAATTACCACTATATTTTGATCAAATCTAGATCTTTATGTACTTTGCAAGGCAAATGGATACATCTAATCTTCACTTTTGAAAATCTAAGTAGGAAATTACGTTACTTTTGTAATCACAGAAAACCAAATAAAGCCAGCTGTACCTTTTGAAAGAAAAACCAATTGTGAAAATTTAACATTCGAGAACAGTAGTAGTAACATGTGCGGATCCAGGATTTGGTCAAGGGGGGGAGCAACTTGTCAAGTGCCGATGTTTGCCAACAGAGCCAAGCGAAGCCACACATGAGCACAGTGAGCATGTATTAGCATGGAATCTGGCAGTTATTTTTTTACATTTAAAAGTTGCTTTTGTAGCTTGACTGTTTTAGATTTTTACATGAATTAATTGATCTTAATTCATTAGTCCTGAGTACAATATTATATTAACATGTACAGCAGATGGGGGAGGGGGGGGGTGAAAATTGATTTATAAAGTATATAGATCTTTATGAATCCATATGTGAACAATAATAATAGAGGTTTAGAGAGAGGGTGGAATACATATATAATGGTATGTCTCTGGAAAAATAATGAATGGGAAGAGTAGTCTAGTAAGGACATAGCATAAGTATAGGATATGCCGAGTGAAGGGAGACTAGAAAATTTTTTGAGACATTGTAATAAAAATGATGCCAAGCACATCAAGGCTGAAAATTTTTTTTGGGGGAAAATTATTCTAAAATGTTATGCCGAGTGAAGTGAGCTGAAATTTTTATAAATTACAGTCTAATTTTAGTGTATTGAGGTGCTAGGGCCCCAAAGTTGGGCCCCAAAACTAGGGGCTGGGGGGGCCTAGGCCCCCCCCCCCTGGATTCGCCACTGAGTAAACATTGCCAAACATTCTTGCTAAGCTCTGAATATAGATCTATCTGGTCTTCGCTTGACGTTTTCCTTTCTATATTTGATATCTTCATTAGTCTAGTCTTATACTAAAATGAAGACAATTTTCTCTTTTTTTCGCGATCTCTCATTTAAACTGTAATAATTTCTTCGGGTTTTGATATTTCATAAAAAGTAAGGATGGAAGCTGTAAAGCTCCAATGCACAATTAATTACATCTAGTCTACTTTCCATCTACAGAAGGTGGATCATCAGATATCCACACGAAACAACAGCCATATGTGACGATTAAATGGTTGGTAGCTTTTGCCATAGTAAAATGATAAATTAATTTCAAGGGTAGCATTTAAAGTAATTTATTGTGTTAAGTTCTGTGAGTGAAACTATCAAATCTGTCCCATGTCCCTTTGTACGTGACAACACTCACTTGCCGTTCGTGAACTTAATAACGCACCGTTAAAATTATGTAGACTACTGGAAAAGTGATGGCGGATAAAGCGTCCAAGAATTTTTAATTTGCATTCAAACTCTTAACATTTGGCGCTTATATTCAAAATATTTAGGTAAGTACGTGATGCACTTGCGATTTTTGTTTGTCACTCTTCAAGAAGAAAGTGTAAATTGTAGGTAAAAGTAACGAAGATAATGTATTTTGAGAGGGTACCAAATCGGCATCTTTGTTTCAGATGTAATGAAGCTCTACAGGTGCACGGGCTCAAGCTGAAACATCCAGGTCGTTATTTGAGTGTTTATTAACTACTTGTTCATTACTAGTGATTTATTACTAGTGCCCGATCCTGACCTAGTTGATCTGATTGCAGTTCGCTAGGACGAAAAAAGATGCAAACATGAGGTAGATGTAGACGCTCAGTGTTTCGAAGTGTGTTTTTGTTTTAAATTTATGTGATCTATATTTTATGTAGTGATTTCTGAGCAATTATGCCACCAAAGAGACGAAAAGCTAGCGTGGACCGGGATGACGATCCATCTCCCACCAGCACTCCAGCCACCAAACGCAGAAAGAAAACTTCGCTGAATTATGATCCGGTATGTGAATAATTTTAAAATAAATTGCGTGTAATGCACGAGAATCGTGGGACGTCTGTATTAAAATCATAAGGAACCTGGATCTATCTGTAACCCGCCGGTAGAATGGTGAAGCACTCTCCACGCATCTTCAGTCGGAAAACAATAAATGCGTGATTTCCGAAACTAAATTGATAGTAAGAGTTGTCGCTACAGAGTCTTTATCTTTTTGCAGATGGAATTTTGTCAAGAGTTGTATGACACGATAAGAAATCACAAAACAGAAGATGGGCGCTTGCTGTGTGAATCATTCATCAGGGTTCCAAAGAGAAGGTACGCCACTGACATTTTGTTGAATTTAAATCTGTTCCATTTTATTTTGATAAAATTAAATGGTTTAATTGGAAGTAAAATTAATGGTTTAATACATCGTTGACGTTGTAAGGCTGAATGCAACAATTTTTTTTTAGCTTTAAAATTAGTTGTTGCTGTAACAGTGACTAGTGTAAGAGGTTAATCTGGAGTGAATTTCTGCACATAAAGATACAGTACAAACCTAAAAAGCCCATTTTAACAAAGGATACCAAAGAATTATGTCCTTAAGTTAATTTTATTACTGTTTCCTGTTTCTTTACAGAACTGATCCAGAGTACTACGATATTGTCTCGCAGCCCATAGACCTTCTGAAAATACAGCACAAAGTTCGCAACGAAGAGTATGATGATATAGATCAATTAACGCAAGATATTGAACTGATGGTTAACAATGCAAAGGCGTTTTATTCGGTATGTTCAATATGTAGTTTGTTCCTGTCTGAAAACAGATAATAACAATTCTTCCAGTAATGTGGTGACCTGATAGGAGTGTAGCAGAAAATTAGTAACATCAATGACTTATGAAAACAAACAAAACATTAATAAATAAAAAATAAGTTACAGAGCACCCAAGTGGAAGAATATGTTTAAGTGTGGGATATGTTGCAAACGTTGTCATTGTCTCTGCATTAGACATTTTAAGATGCTACTAAAACACGCAGGCGTCATCCTGTACATGCTATGATTTACTGGGCATGAAAAGACTTAAGTGTGTGCAACCCCAGTAGTGAACATGGTAGCAGACAGTGCTTTGTAACTGTTCGCTTATTGTGTAGAATATGCTTCTGACAAGTACTTGTGATAATCTGTAAATCTTTGATTAATTGTGTGGTTAACCTGAATTCCAGGAGTAATTTAAACTGAAAGATATGCTCAGCCTTTTAATGTTCAATAAAAGTGTGCATTAAGAGTATGTAGAATGCAAATTGCACGTAAATTTCCAAGTTAGCCCTGACTGCAACTGAAGCTATATGCAAATACATGGCTTTTTGTTAAGTTTTATAATTTTATTTAAGTGAAACCCCTCACTAATTATGATTTTTTATTTTATTTTTAGGAGGTATGTATAATTTAGTTTTTGAAGTCCAGTGCATTCTGTCCTATATATATCCATGCATGGCAATTTGTTGACGAGAAAAAAAGGAACCTGTATGCGACATTGTGGTACACTTAGTTAAAAGGTTAAAAAAAAAACCCGCTATGTTGTTCATCCTGCAGAATCAAAGGTCCTTTTGTGACTGGGATTGCTTTATCTCAGAATTTGTAAAAAATAACAGCTGTAGGTATCTGTTTCTGCAACTCACATATATTTGCTATGCAGTGGTTACTGTAATTAGTCATGAAAGATTTTCAGTTGCCTGCACTGTATGTAGGTACTAAATACTTATTTATGTCGTATGTTAAATAAAACTCCAGGGATTTTTCCTATGAGTCGCCATTCATCGGCACCCAAAACGTCAAGATAAATTCGGCACACTGTGTCTAGTGAGCTGAAATGCCAAGTGGTGCCCAAAATGATAAACGCACTATATGTATGTGTTGAGAAACAACTTTCTGCAAGAGCTCGTAATGTAGAAAAACAAAACGTTTAGCTAAAAACAGTTACATGTCGTATTGCTTTGGTTGCTCACAACCTGCTTAACTCGTATAATTGGTGTATAATTACAGAATGATGGAGAGGTATGATTTTTTAGTAATGGTGTCTGGCATTTGCATGTTAAAAATGTATTAAAATTATTCTTTCGGAGAACAGATGACACACAGGTGCCTACTAACTACCTTGCACTGTTTACTTAAATTTAAATCCCGTGCGGATGCTTTCATGCAAAATATTTAATCAGTATGGTGATGTGTGTAGAATTTGGTGAGGAGTGAACGTGTACAGAAGTTTGACTAGAATTTGATGTCAATAAAGCTTACTGTACTTTGCCGGATACCCCCACCCAAAAAATAAACATAAATAAAATAAAAAGGGAATGTGAATTCACACAAAGCGGCCATCAGGCATTTTTGTAAGGTGGTCACTGTGTCTTCACAACATTGCTCCAGTTTCAGTGCTAAACCCTACATGAGATTCGGATGTGCAGGAATCTTTTCTTGTCTGACCCGACACATCTCTCCACCAAAGTAGTGATACAGGGTCAAGAGAAATCGAAAAAATTTATGTTAAACAGTGTTTTAAAATTTTAACTTTGAGAAATCAGTTTAAAAATGAAAAAAGTAGTTGTGCAACTACTAGTCTGTCGAATGCCATAGCAATGGTATCTAACGTCATGATGTCACCAAGGAAAACAACGTCATGGAGTGGAAATTGAAATTTTCGTTTTGTCGTAGTTTCTATTTTTACAAGTTTTTGAGGTGGACGACCACATACTCTGTCATTCGACAGACAAAAATATAACTCCAACGATCTGTAAATGCCTACTTCGCTCTTACAAGATAGTATCACATGGTTGCCACAACACGGGGAAAACAGGGAATTTGACTATAACTTTTACCAGACAGGGAAAACACAGGGAATTTAGCAAAAACACAGGGAACTTTTTGAGAACACAGTTAATTTTCTATATTTCCCCAAACCTGACATATTTCTGTGTAAATTGCCTTTTTGTTGGCTTACATATCCCAATTTTTTTTTCAGCCTTGCTTTGCCCAGCATGTTTTCAACAGTTAACATTTTCAGCCACTCACTTTGATCATTAGTTCAATTTTTACAGCGGTGTAAGCTACATTACACATGTAATTTCTAGCTTATGTTTTATGTGTCTGTGTAAAAAGGAAACATTAATAAGATTCAAAAGTAGCTTTTATAGTTGCAATTATGAGTTTATTAGATATAATTATCACAGGGAAAATTTCAGGAACACAGGGAAAACTCGGGGAAAACAAAGGGAATTTGATTTCTCCGGGAGTGTGGCAACCATGTATCACGTTTGAGAAGTAGAACCTTTGAGTTTGGTTATGTTCCTAGTTTATACTAATGGTACAATAGAACTTGGGTAAAATTTAAGTAGAAAACGTACGTTGTAACAACAGTAAATGTTAAGTCACACAGTAACATCACGTGCTGCCAACACATGTAGCGTATTTTTTAAATATTAATCGAAAACCTGTTCGCATACAAATATGTGTACTGTGAACGTTTTGCCGATCTTGCAGACCACATCGCAGGAATACCAAGACGCCTGTGATCTATGGGATCTGTACGACGACACAAAAAAACTGTTGATGGCCGAAGTGTTTGGTGATGCAGATAAGTCAGTCACAGCAGAAGTCGAAAGCAATGCGATGGAAACAGATAGAGAGGTATGTAGTGCGCCCATATATTTGTATCTTGAGTTTGGACTTTGTGCACAGGTTACTTTTAAACCGACGAAAGTTCACACAAGAGAGTGTGCACCATTTTCTGGCAATCTAACTCTGTTAGTGGCACAAAACTAGGCCTCACCACTCGATTATAAATGGGCTTTGTGTGTTAAGAACACATCCACATTCGATGCTGGAGACTAACCTGTTAGTTTATTTCCATTTTCTTGAATCCGTCTAGTCGTGTAACTGTCACCGTAATTTGAAGATCTTGTGTTTGTGGGCCGAATAAAACAATTAAAATAGTTTTAAAGTACTCAATCCATCACGGATCATTACCTGTATGTTCGTATTTGATGGACTTACAGTTTCTGCTTTGGGTATTGCAGAAAAGTAAAAATTGCACTGAGATTAATATACATATGATTTAAAATGCTTATCGATAGAAACGGATACGAACAGTTACACAGGTATTTTCTGTGTGTTTATTTAAATTTAATCGGTTGTTTCTGTTAATTTCTTTCTATTTTGCTCTCAATCTGCTTTATGATTTTACGTTATAAGCCATACGAATAAATCACTCATGGAATAATAATAATAAAAGTAACAAAAAATTGCACATTTGTGAAGAAAATAATTTTAAGAATGCATAAAGTATAGATTTATTGGAATTCAATCATTCTCGAACGTAAATGTTTAAAAAAACTTAATTGCTTGGAATTCAAGTATTTTTGGAGCAGTATTATCATTTGTTGTTTTTGTAAGAATATACTTTGTAAGAATATACTTGCTAATATCAGTGCTAGAAATGCAAAGATGCACAAAATGTATGTGTTGGCAACACCCACGTTGGATCGTCAGTGATATCCTTGAAATATTTTATTAGTGAAGAGCATTTACATGTGTATGTCAGTACTTTATGAAGTATCAATTCTATGTGTTTTTTTCTGCCACAGGACGATCGAAGCAGCGTTATGACTGAGGAAAATACGGAGACCGATCCCATTTTAGAGGAATTATTTGCAGCGGTTGTCTTGGCTAAGGATGGGACGAGAAAAATATCCGATATGTTCACTGTACTTCCGTCTAAAACTGTAAGTGCTATTTCTTTTTTTATTTATTTAAGTGTATCGCTAATACAATGAAAGCACTTCAGTGTCTGCTAGTTAGTGAAGGCCTTGGTGTTTGCCCTCTAATTTATCGAATTTTTCTTCCTTTGCAGCGGTATCCTGAATATTATGAAATTATAAAGGAACCTATTGACATCCGTACCATTGCTCAGCGCATCCAGGGCAATTCCTATCCCACGCTAGATGATCTTGTGGCAGACTTCATGCTTATGATAAATAACGCAAAAACTTTTAATGAGCCAGGATCAAAAATTTACAAGGTATTTAACAACATCATATTCGTAAATTATGCTAAAAGTTTCAAATTACTGTCTTTGTAATACAAATTGCAAGAAGCAACTTAACATTTTGTCACTTCCGAAATATGTGTCTTTTTGTTATTAGAAATAATCCTATTTTGGAAGCAATAGCATGGAATTTTTGTCCTGAAGTAGGATTAAATGTATTTATGACGACCGTGGTAGCTTTTTATTTTATTTACGATTATTAAATGTAATAAAATGCGTGGGAATAAATAATCTTTCACATTGGTTAGGATGCTAATATGTTGAAGAAGGTGATTAATAGCAAGAAGATCGAATTAGAATCAGGAAGCGGTCGAAAAACGAGTGCCCGCATTAGAAGTCGCCGCAGTATGCACGATGGGAAGAAACTTTCAGCTGGTATTGCTGCCCTCGAGGTGCGTTATTTTTTGCTTTGGTGGTTAAAATTCAAATTTTATAATATTATGGTGGACTTTCCTTTGCACATTTGATGTTCTTTGACACAGGTCATCAGTCATCTCAGAAATCATTTAAGCTTTGCTTGTGTTCGAATATCGACAGATTGTATTGATGTATTTTTCTTTCGTTTTGGAAAAACGTGTACTTTATATATTTTACATTACAGAAAATAAGCTCCTTTTTTGTTCAAATTTAGTGAATGTGAAAATATACACGTACACTTTGCTATTTAATATGTAGTCCCAAGGAGTACCAAAAAGGATATTTTTACAGTGTAAACGACCAATTGTTCTTGTTAAAAAGTTAAAAATAGAAAAGGTAGAGAACTTGGCTCAAAAATTGTTTCAATTTCATTCTAGCCTGTGTAAATGTGTACAAATATAAGTGTTCTCTATTATGAATAAGCAATGGTTTTAATTAAGCATGAGAATTTCTGATAAGTAGATAGCATAAACCTGCATGTACGTAAGTTTTTAAATAGTAGGATTTTAACATACGTTTTCAGTACAGATTTGTTGAATTTTCTTTTAATGAGTTTACAAGTATAATGCATGACGATGATTTGCTGTGAAGAGAGTAAAACAATATTTGTGCTTTCAGCAAAAATTCATTTAACTTTGCACTGGTATCAGTAAGTGCGCAGGAGAGGTCTATACAGAATTTATGCGGCACATTGCAGTTTTTAGAGTGAAATAGTTAAAATGAAGACAATGTGTTACCTGTGTATTGTTATTTTGCTGATAGGTTGAAGATATAGTGGAGGAGGTCCCGCCCAAGACTCCGGCCTCTTCACGTCGAGGTCGCAAGCCAAAACTGGTTGGACATTTTTCTGTTCTTCCTTGTTCTCTAATGCCTAAGCCACTAACATTCTGTTCTTTTGACAAGTATCTGTGCATTACATATTATACATTGTAATGCAAGGTACGGTTTCCATTTTTTCTTACTTTTGTAAATAATCTTGACCAAAAGAACTCTTGTTTATGTTTTGTTCAAGTTCACCGTATCATGTAGAGTTAATACCTTTATTTTGGTAATGTATTGCCCCCCTGCAGAATGGTTGAATTTCGAAGTAACTCACTTGTAAACTTGGAGAGAATGAGTGGAGCTGAAAGCAGAAAATATTAAATACACCCGACGAATTTGGCTTACTCCTCCCTTCCTAAGTTCAATTTTAAAGTTTTGAAACGCAACCCACTTTGTATCGCTAATCAGTTTTCTCTTTTACTAAAGAGCATGAATATAATTGCTTTGCAGCGTTAATATAGATTGCCTCACCTGGTGTAATGTGATGTCTATGGGTGTGCCTGGTCAACATGTACATAAGATCTAACTTACTAATCTGTAAAATTGTTTATGAGCTAGGCAAACTGTTATAGGCTTGAAAGCACGAAAAAGTGAAATTGGTGAATATTATAATTAGCATGTAGAATGAGCTAATGATTGCTAATAGGTGAGACAGGTGACAGGTTCAGCAACCTAAATAAAAGGAGTAGAATTTCAGGAAGGTGGCGAGTCAGTGGATGGAAAGAGGTTGCTTGATTGTACGCTTGTTGGTGTGACTGTTAAAAATAACTTTGAAAGGAGACAAGTGTCAACTTATGCTTACTAAATGAAAGTGAAAAAATATGTACTGAGAAAGGCACATATTTTTTCTTGTTAAAAAGATAATTACAACGGCAGTGATATAGTGCGACGGAAAATGAAAAGTAATACATTGTGGTGTAATTGTGCTGGATGAGCTGGTTATGATTCAAAGTGTATGTGAAAGTTTTGTTTCGAATAATGTCAGCGTATTGTATGTTCAATCCACTGTGCTTGAGACTGTGTTGATTATTTGTTCATTTTCCTATCGAGAAAGTATAAAACAATTATAAAAATGGCAATTGCACAAGTTACGAATGTAGCATTATAAATTAACAAACATTTAGATATGTATTGCAACATTCATGCTGGTATTTTCAGGTTATATCTGCAGATGAAGCAGAGAGTTCGGATTCTGACAGCGATGATGAAAATGACGAAGAAAACGAGGAGGGTGATGAAGAAGAGGAGGAGGAGGATGAAGAAGAGGAAGGTTCCTCAGATGATGAAGAAGGCAAATTTAAGGGCAATAAGAGTCTGTATTATGAGCTCTTCAATGCCGTTAGGACGTACAAAATCGATGGTAGAAGTGCGATTGATCCATTTGTTCGACTTCCAAATAGAAGGTAGAAATGCACGTCAAAATGCAAGATAATCAATTAAAATGTATACATATTAAGAAAAGTTCTGACAGTAGAGCATCCGACATGGCTTTGGCTTGCATTGATTGGTTTAGGTTAAGTACTACAAAATTCATTTGTAGATTTTTCCCGGGATACTACGAAGAAATCAAGAGACCCATGTCACTGTCTAATATAAGCAAGAAGCTCAAGGTATGTATGTTCATGCATGAAAGGGCATTTATCTTAAGTGAAGGAAAAGAACCTGGCATCGTTTTGTGATAAAAAGAAATGCAAATTATAACTATGTAATGTAACTGATATGTATGTACCGTGTTTTTGTAACTCATGTATATATTTCTAGACCAATAGCTACCAAAGTATCGAAAGAATGATTGCTGACTTTGATCTAGTGTTCAACAATGCTCAGCAATCAAGCCTGGTCAACACCAAATATAAGGTTGTCATTCTAGAATATATATCTTTAAGTAGCCAATTGTGGGCAATGGTCAACACTGAACATGGTGACGGTACAAGGTACAAGGTACAATGGATTGTGCCAATGTTTGGATTAACGTTGGCAGAGGAAATTTAAATAAAATGAATTGAAACTCCAAATCCTAACATGAAGACTTTTTTTGGTAGTATTTTGACTGTTTGGAATATGACTCTTGTTCGAAGTCAATTTTCTGTAATGTTCAGTGTTGACTGGGAAATCTGGTGCAGTAACGTAACAGATAGTTAACCGTGCGCTCTGCATGCTGTTGTTTTCAGCTCAACCAGTACAAGAGTCTAGATAAGCTAGTCGCTGACTTTGATACTGTGTTTAACAATGCCATGCAGTACAATGTTGATGAGAGCTTACTTTATCAGGTAACAAAATCTATACTGTCGTCTGTTTTACTAAGGAATTTACACACTGAATGTTGTGATTTATTACTTGCACAAATGTTACTTTGGACTAACACATTCGGCAACACCAACTGATGACGTTAAGAAGTAAGCTTTCTAAACAGGATTTAACAAATTTATGTGTGAAATAAAACGTTTCATTTTATATTTTACTTTAGGCCGGACTTTTTTAATTTGTTGGATTACGTATCAATGGAGGAAATTTTTGAGAGCGGCGATCGGAAAAAAAAAAAAAATTGACTTTGCTGTACATTTTGATAATTTTGATTAAAATTTACAAAATTGATGAATATTTTTTCTGAATGATGTTTCATTGAAGTGATGGAAAGTTATGATTTTGTATTATTTGGGCCCTGATTCTTTTTTTTTTTTTTTGATTTCTTGATCTCTGAGAGCGGCGGGAAACGTAATCCAACAAAAAAAAAAGTCTGGCCTTACATCTCAAAAATATCGGACGATGACATGGATTTTTCATGTTGTGGAGATTCTCCAAATTACAAGACCATGGTCTGAATAATGAAACATTAACTTAATGTTAAGAAATCTTCTCACTAAAAAGACCATGCTCTGTTATTCGATGTCAATTTTCTCTGAGCAAAAAGGATGTTTCTCACATATAAGGCCTGGTCTTACAAATGAGAATCCCCAGTACTCGCTGGTAAAGGAAAATACATAATTGCACCTCACATCCCGGATGCTTCTGAGTGAAGGTCCAAAAATGACTTGTGAAATAACAAATATTTGTCTCTTAATTTAAGTCCACTAATAAAATTAGTAATTCTAAATTATTTCACAAAGATTTTTCAAAACTGGAGGTTATAGCAATTCTAGCTGTGCTCATGTTTTGGTGAAAGTGTCATTGTCGCGGCTTATTTATGACGTTGCGTCAAATGACGTTAAGTTAGATATGACGTCTTACCTTAAATGACGTCATGATACTTTGATACCGTTACTAAACAACGCCTGGTTGTCATAATACAAAGATCTCCAAGATTGTAAAGTCGGAAGATTTTGTATTTTTGCTTAATCAAGATGAATTTCGTCAAGATTTTCCTTCTTATTTGGCTGATATTTGGATCTGGATCAGTTATGAATGCAGCTCCGATTGGTGTGAGAAGTTTGGAAGTTGGAGCCCAAGCAGATGCCAAAGTAAGTGTAAAATATTTGAGCAGCATTAAAAAACCAGTCAGTTCATAATTTATTTAATGATTTTTCCAGCTTTCAGACTTAACTAATTAACTGTTCTAATACGGATAAAGAGGAGATGTCTGATAAAATATTGGATCAAAGTTTTCATGAATAATAGGAATTTATTGAAGCCACCCTATCTCTTGGAAAAACACATTCTCAGATTAAAAGGGACATGATCAAATTATGGCCAATCATGGCACATTTGTAAATGTTCTATTGTTTAGGTTCGGCAGCTTGAACTCTTCGATTTTACAGCAAGTGAAAGGCAGATAGATCTTGAGGCAAAGATGCTTGTTGGCAGAAAGGATGCGGCTACAGCTGACGCAAAACCCACGGATGTTGCTGCAGTTACAGATGAAGTTAAGAAAGATATTGCTGCTCCACTGAGAAAAGTCAAAGAGATGATTGGTTCCGGGGCTCTGCCTGGAGTGAAGCTTTGTGGACTGATCATCATGATTTCTGTGGTGGCTCTTCTCTTCGTTTTGATCAAGATGGTGAAGCGTTTGTTTGATCGTGTTTCTGAGTACTTGTTCAAGGAAAGGAAAGAAGAGAGTGGAATAATGAAGAGTGGTTTCTCTATTGATGATGTCTTTGAAGATGCAAAGTGTCCCAAGAGCCCATCTGACATCTTTGCAGATATCGTTTAAACAGTTTACACAACGTGTTACACAAAGACATTTGGCTGTAGATTCCAATATAATTCCACTGCAAATTTATAACTATCTTCTGTGTTTCCATGGCATCATGTCATGTATTTCGTGACCATAACTGATGTCTTACCTTCCTAAAAATACAGTTAATAAATCTTTTCCTTCATCCACCTCTTTATCAACTATCTTCCAATAGTTCCAATATGACTACATTTGTTCAATAAATATAAAAATGGTGTACCATATACTTGTGTTGATTTGTATATGATTAGATTTATACTCTAATTCTTCAACTTTACCCGATTCTGTCATCTGGAATATTTCACACTGAAAGTCAATTTGCAAGAATTTCATGTGTACTCACTGGTATAGGATAATCCGCAATCACACCTCACACACAACAGTTGATCAGTAATACGCCATATCTCCTTATCCGAAACATCCCGGATGCTTGAAAATAAAGGTACAAAATGACTTTATACAAGTAAATTCTTGGGCACAGTAAAGTCCGAGAAATTAGTGAAATTAAAATATGAATATATCTAAGGACATAAATCATCTACAGAAAGTGACAAAAATTAACTTAACGGTATATAATAAGAGCTAAAAAAAAGACAAAAACAAAAACAATAACAACAGCAAAAACAACAACAACAACAACACTAATCTAAGTGGAATACCAATGTTGAGGACAATTAGCATCAGATCCAAATAATGCAGGAGTTCAAGGCAAACAATAAAGACTCTTCATAGCTGCATATACGCCTGAAGTAGTCAGCCGCCAAACAGCAAAGACCCTAAAGTGAACGACGTAACGTTGTCAAAGACGGACATACCCACGACGTTGCGCTAAACAACGTTTGGTGACACGTCTTAACTTTAATGACGTCATAGATACCACGATACGGTCACTAAACAACGTTTGGTTGTCATAGTACAAAGATCTCCTCGATTGTTGAGTCGGAAGATTTTGTATTTTTGCTACATGAAGATGAATTTCATCAAGATGTTCATTCTTATCTGGCTAATATTTGGATCTGGATCAGTTATGAATGCAGCTCCTGTTCGTATGAGAAGTTTCGAGGATGGAGCCCAAGCAGATGCGAAGGTATTCCAAAATGTGTTGAAAGCAAATTCATTTCATTTCAAACATTTGATAATTTTGTCAACTTTACTTAATAATTGTCTTCACAATGTACAAAAGTCAAAAAGATCCATGCTAAAATATTACATTGAGTGAAAAAAGGGCTTTTGGTGAGAAATGGGAATTTATTTATCCAGTTGTGTCTGTACTCTCAACAAACTCAACAAAAATTGAATGAATCAATTTATGACCAATAAAGTCACATGTGTAAATGAATAAAATCAATATTTCTTGTTATTTTATATTTTTAGGTTAGGCAGCTTAGGCAGCTTGAGCTCTTGGATTTGACTACAAGTGAAAGGCAGATAGATCTGGAGGCAAAGGTGCTTGTTGGCAGAAAGGGTACGGTTTCTAAAGCTGTGACTGAGCCTACAGACGATGCAAAATCCACAGATGTTACTGCAGATACAGATGAAGTCAAGAAAGACATTGTTGTTCCACTGAAAAAAGTCAAAGAGATGATTGAATCTGGTGATCTGCCTGGAGTGAAGCTTTGTGGACTGATCATCATGATTTCTGTGGTGGCTCTTCTCTTCGTTTTGATCAAGATGGTGAAGCGTTTGTTTGATCGTGTTTCTGAGTACTTGTTCAAGGAAAGGAAAGAAGAGGGTGGAATGGTGAAGAGTGGTTTCTCTATTGATGATGTCTTCGAAGATACAAAGTGCCCCAAGAACCCATCTGACATCTTTGCAGATATCGTTTAAACAATTACATAGCATGCTTACACAAAAATATTTGGCTTTAGATTTTCCAACATAATTACATTGCAAATTTACACTATTTTCTGTGTTGCTATGGCATCATTGTCATGTATTTCGTGACCATCTCTGATGCCTTGCCTTCCTTAAATACAGGTAATAAATCTTTTCTTTTACCGACCTTCTTTCAAACTATCTTTCAATAGTTTCAGCACCAATTTTTTGGCATACAGGTGCAATGACAGTCTTGAAAATGTCTCTATCAACATCATTGGCAACTTCACAAGTGGATCTACCAATCGGGACACTTTCAGTTTTGTTTTTACGAGGAATTGGAAATTTTCCAATAAAGCTACTTTGCGGCCTTCATAAGTCTACAAGAAAGTTTTTTTAAATACAATTAGTTCTATGGATACAATATTTTGAAGTTAAAGTAAATTTTAAAATTGCTTGTCAATCATAATTTTATGCAGTGAATTTTTAATGCGAACTCTTTCTTTATTTAAATGTATGTATGATCATGAATTATTACGGAAAAAGAAATTTATGCAGTTTGATATCTCAGACATTTCCTTTTTTTTAAATGAATCCAAATAACATATGAGGGCTTACTTCCTTAGTAAATCTCTGTAGAATACTCAAGGCAAATACCTTTTTTGGACTTTCAATCTCTCGGATCACATCTGATGACTTGATCCATGAATTGTAACGTGATGGGAAGCCAATCCAGTGCACAAATATATCGTCTCTCCTGACTTTCAAAACCTGACATAAAATTTTATTTACATTAAGTTTGCTACTGTCGTTGCTTTTTCATGTGGCATGTAGTTTAAATTTTTCATTTCTTTATTGTTAATAAAAAGGTACTGGTTTTTCTGGATGGAGATGAAATTGTAATAAAGTTTCCCAGTGATTTTTGTCCTTGCTTTTACAAATGTAAATGTCAACAAATTGATATACTCTATTTTTCATTTTTGTAGACTTCCTCTAAAATTTATTTCTTGACAAGTAGATTAAATTTACTAACCTGAATCTTGTACACACGTCGATCAGTTTACACAAACTTGGCTTTCTTCCAGATTCTGGAAGGGTACTAAAAAACCTTTTGTATGAAGGTCTGGGGCGTGGATCACAGAAACACATGACAGATGTAGGTACACACAATAGCTACAAAATATTAAAATGCGAAATCAAGATTTCACAAACATTTTTGATTTTATGAACATTCTTTGCTCCATGACCACTTTAACATTATACCGCAGGAACTTTTCTCTTTAAATAAGGAAAATCAATTACAGTCAGATTTTTTTTCATGAGAAACACTTCAAACCTTACTTTTTGCAGGTTCATTAACCAGTGCACCCAAACTTTTTGATTGAAACGCGAAATCAAAACAGACAAAAAATGAATGGAAACTAACTTAAATACTAGATTTTTGCCTAAAAGTTTTACTTATGAAGTAACTTTTTCATAAAATTACCTTGTTTTCTTGTCAGGCCTAGCGAACTATGTGAATGATGTGCATATTGATACTGCCTTCTATTTACAGATTCCTACCTAGGAAGTGGTGACTCCTATTTTATCAACCTTAATGCCCTGAACCAAAATGTAAACAAATGTATGACCTGGACACAACACAAAAGAA
>JBCAUI010195305.1:0-17074 GCA_038406195.1 Haplosyllis anthogorgicola
TAAGTTACACACAGACCAAACATGACTGGTTCTGGAAGATAAGTTACACACAGACCAAACATGACTGGTTCTGGAAGATAAGTTACACACAGACCAAACATGACTGGTTCTGGAAGGTAAGTTACGCACAGACCAAACATGACTGGTTCTGGAAGGTAATGTTTATTGGAGCAATACGTCACATGTATGCTGTCATGTATTAATAATGACTCACCCTTCTTTCAGATAAACCACGTGTTTGACCATCTGGAGGTGACGCGTCACCATAAGGGCCCGGTATTATTTATAGAGGAGGATCACTACCTCGTGCAAGACTTCATATACGTGCTCAACAAAATGTTCAAATTCTCACAGGAGTAAGTCATTAATGGCGACATGCCATAATTTTTGGAATCTGGCGAATAGCGCATTTGCATATGACTCTAAAGTAAAACTTGTTTTTGGCGAACTAATCACTGTGCATGGCAAATATTCCGTGGATGACAGTGTGTTCGCCCAAAACAGTGTGAAATTAGTGTAAAAGATAATTTGGTGATAAGAGAATAGCTCAATTGCTTTTAGTTCTCACAGAAGAAGGTTCGCCCAAGACAAGTTCACTGTATTTATTGCAGTGCGTGATGAGTTTACTGTAGGCGCACTTTCACCCCCAAACAAAAAATCTTCAATTTCTGCTTGCCCTAATTCGATTGTAAATTGTCTCTATATAAAACTAGTACTAATCCCTGAGGAGCTCCAGGGAATCCCCTACAGAGAAAACGTCATCAATGTTCACAAAGCCGATCAGTGTTGTAGTACGTTTTCTCTTTGCTTCAGGAACTGCAAGGAATGCGGGATCTTCACTCTGGGTACTTACGACAAGAACCCTGTTTACAGCGGCGAGACGTCCAAGGTAAGATTTACGGTGCAACCCTTGTAGCGAGAATAAGAGAAAAGTACAGTGCGTTTTCATACTGTTGGGGGGGGGGCGGGGTAAGGTTAAACCAATGAGACTAACGCTACAGAAGTGGCGTTAGAGATTAACTGCTGCCATGTTAAGGGTTATGAATATGCACTGTAAATTTAACACGTGTGCAGTTACTTGCGTCACTGTATTTCTGATTCACATGTTAAAGGAAAATATTCTGGCCCAGATTAGCAGTTTAAACTGAAAATAAGAATAGACAATTAAAATTTAGTATTAAGAATTTATATAAGTGAGAATGGACTGAGAAGAATGCGTAAAATAGTGACGTGTTATATTGAAGACAAACTTGATACTTAAGACTCCACAGCAATTAACAGTTTAGATGTCACCCCCATAGTGCCTCACTATGCTGTGTGAAACTTATAGTGGGTTTTGCACAGAAACTAAAGTTGCTTAGTTTTCACTAGTAAAAGTTAACCGACTGCAAGAGAATTCCACTGATCTGAACTTTAAAAATACAAACAAAACAAAAAAAAAAGAGTTGAAATAATTGTGAATTCGTGTTTAGATTGTGATCAGTGGCATACAACTTGCACCAACCCTACCAAATCTTAACATACCGGGGACCCTGCTTCACTAATGCAAACATCTCTACTTGGTAACAAGAAATCTAACAAACAATATCTTGTTAATTAATACACTACTAATTATCAAAGATTTCCGCCAAGAAGTGAAGAAACGTCTTTAACGCTTCGCAGGTTTCATTTTTAGAAATAAACCATATGTTGTGCAAGAAAAATGCCCCAAAAATAAAACTGAAAGTAGACTCATCAATGTTTTCCAAATGTAATTGTGCAAAGGAGTTTCAATGAATCACAGTTGAATCTGTAAATTTACTTTGGCCATCAGTTTTCCAAACACCAGTCCGACAGTTCTAACTTGTACTGAGAGTCAAAAGACCCAAAGAGAAATGAAAACAAAACACAGCTGCGGACAAACTTGTAATTACCTCTGCCTGTACAGCCCGCCCACAAAGTTTCTACGAGTTGGTTTTTTTTAACTTTTTGAAGTTTTTACGAGTTTTTAGGGTTTTTTTTAAAACTTTTTGAACTTCTGTATGCTTTTTAAAAAAATGGGAGGTAGTCGTTTCGCCGAGACCAGTGCATAGCATCTTTTGTTTTTGGCAACTGGTACCCCAGTTTTGACTCTGCCATTAGATTGTAAATTCCTGTTAATTTTATACTTGTTACAGTAAGAAGGATTTGGAGGCTTGTAGTTTGATTCTTGGAAAGCTTAAACATAAATGACTGGACTTTGCATATATGTTCGTCAATGTTTAGACATAGGCCTATTTTATTTTATTGTTTGGATTACATTTCCAGCCGCTTTGAAATCAGGTTTTCAAAAATAAAAAAATCAAATAGCAGCATACACAGCCATACACAGCCATACACAGCACAAGATGTTTATTCATTTTTCCGATCCAGTCAGCGCAGTGTTATCCAAATGTTTGGTTTTTGGCTCATTTGGCATAAGTGTCCGTCGTCCTGGGTTGTCGTCGTTGTCGTCGTCGTCTGTGCACAGTCACCCTGAGCACACTATTAATCATAGAGACTTCATATCTTACACACATATGCTCCCATGTCCCATCTCAAAGCCTAGCAAGTATTATGTTGTTATGACCATTATTCTCAAATTGGCAGCCATATTTGTATTTTTCTTTCACCCTTATTCCCAGACACATAGTTAAAGATAGAGACTCTGTATTTTGCAGTTAAATGCATCTACATACTCTCTTTATATCCAGTAAAAATTATATTGATGCCAATTACACTTCTAGTTTGGCAGCCATATTTGTACATTGATCATATTGGAAATTTGATCCAAGACACTTGTGATATTGTGAGTTCAATTGTCTAAGTATTTCGATAATGCCAAATGAGCTCAGGTCCATCTGGACCTTTTTTTTATCAAATTGTTGTCTAATTGGATTACATTTGCCGCCGCACGTGGAAATCGGAATTGCAAAAAAAGCCAAAACCCTCATTTGAGAATGAAATGCGTTGAGCACGGCATCGCAAGGAGTTCCGTCATGAGGCGATCGGGTAAAGTTTTTTAAAATTATTTTTATTTCATAAATAGTTTTGCTTTACATAGCAAATTTAATTTTCCCGCGATCGTCGCGCTTTGGAAATCCCGACAGTGTAATGTAATCCAAACGAATTTAATAAGGCCTAAAGACGTGGCCTGCCGCAGCGCCATGTCGTACCGTACCGTACGTGATGCACCTAATCGTTCCGTTCCTTCCACGCAGGGCGTAGTCTCTTGGTTATTCGGCGGTGAATCAGAAAAGCTTTCATACGTAAGTTCAGGTGTGATGGACCCTGCACCACCTACACCTCCAACACCACTTGTCGTTCGCTGGCGGGACCACTCGCGACGACAGATGTACGGCTGGTAACCCTTAACTATTCCTCAGCTTTTCACGTCCGCAGAAAATGTGAAAATCTTAATACTAGTACCGTTATCCTACAAATGGTACATTACTGTTCAAATAAAATCAATAGATAATTAAAGCAAAGTTTTAATTTTTGATGTCTAAGATTTTCACATTTGCTACAGAGGTGAAAAAGTTGCACAATAGTTGTAGGTCACCAGCCCGTACATCTGTAGACACGAGTGCTCCCGCCAGCGAAGGCTGCTGCCAGCCTGACCTCTCCATGTTTACATGGTTCTGTACATGTTAAATTAAACACAGTTGAGAATTGTTCAAATTAAAAACCTGTAGCTTTAGCGCTCTCTGCAAGTATGGAATGCTCCAAGAAAAATATACCATTGCTCCCAAGATGCACACTCTATATTCTTTTGTATATTTTGTTACATTTTTGTCGCCCCAGCTCCATTTTTATAGAGTCCCTGGTACGCTCTGTTTGGGACTTTAGGTGACTCAAGTTTCAAAGCATGTGTTTTAAAGCGCCTGGTTTTACGCAAATGTACACTGTATATGGATGTTAGCGGGCAGCTGGTCACACTTTTCACATACTTTTTCAAGCATGTATGAACAGGCACTGGGCGAGACAACCTTCAGATCCAGAGACGCGTCTTCCGAATAGACCGCAGCTGACGCACGTTCCTTGTTCTGGATTACACGAACTAAAGGTTATCAGAAAGTAGGTCACATTGACCTGGTTATTGGGAAGTAGGTCACGTTGACCTGGTTATTGGGAAGTAGGTCAAGTTGACCTTGTCTGACAATAATGCGCCAGTGAGCTGCACTGCTTCCACATGCCGGTCAGGGAACTTTAATTCACTCCCGTTGAATGAGCCATTCCCGTTCACCCTCCAACGCCCCCTACGCCGCCCCAACCTCCTGTCTACTGTGATTGACACTTGTGATCCTGTGACGACAATGGTATATTTCCTTAAACGGTTTTTCTTAGCGGAGTTTTTGCTTGATTCGTGTGTAGTTGATTAAGCTGGACAGTGTATACCATAGAGTGAAAAAACGGCGCGAAAATAAAAATCAGAACACAAGCTGGATAACATGAATTAGAAATCCACGTTTTTCTGACATGTTCTGCCTTTTCGACCAGACCAGACTTTTTGTTGGAGTACATATCAAGGGAAGGAAGCGGCGATCAAGAAAAAAATTGACCTTGTATATTTTTATACTTTTGATTAAAATTCACAAAATCAACATATAATTTTTTTGACACGTGACAGAAAGTTGCGATTTTGTACGATTCGGGCTCTGATCCTTTTTTGGGGGGAGGGAAGCGGCGGAAAATGTAATCCAACAAATGAAAAAATTCAGGCCTATCAGACACTGAAGGAGGCACCACAGTGCTGTGATTTGACCTTCATTGAACCAGACTTCTCTCAGATGACATCGAACCATTGTGAACTTTAAGCAGGCAATCAGGTCAGCCGTGGGGCATCTGAAAACAAGCAGTGTTGGACTTCAAAATTGGGATTAGAAAAATACGAAAATTGAACTGAAAAAGATTTATATAAATCCACTTTCTAATAGAACTGAGGTGCTGATGGGTTTTAAGGTTAAACTGATCTTAGAGCTATGACTTCACTACTAATAAGGCTGTACAATAAGAGCTGTTCTGATTAACTGGTTGATTTCTTGCTGTTCGTCTAACAATAAGCGTGCTGCTTGGTTCATGTAGATAAGTCAACTACACTAGAACCTGTCGTGAGCGGCACCTACTTTGTGAAATGCCGTAAAAATAGGAATGCCGTTCAAGACAGGTGAAATAAACATGAATATTAAGGATTCAAGACGAATTTTTCCACTGTACAGTGGAGTCTGTTTCTCAGCCTGCCAAAACCCAGCAACCCTGCCAAAACCAGGCCATCCTCTCAAAACCCAGCCACCCTCTCAAAACCTGCCCACCCTCTCAAAAACCGGTCACCCTCTCAAAACCCGACCACCCTCACAAAACTCGGCCACCCTCTCAAAATCCGACCACCCTCTCAAAACCCAACCATCCTCTAAAACCCGGCCACCCTCACAAAACCTGGCCACCCTCACAAAACCCGACCACCCTCTCAAAACCCGACCACCCTCTAAAACCCGCCACCCTCACAAAACCCGCCCACCCTCACAAAACTCACAATTCTATCTGGTTGCACACTTGACCTTGAATTCATAAATGATGATATTGTCAAAGAAGAATTAACTTAATATTCCGGACGTACTTGTTAACAGCTGCAAACTGAACGTATTACTGATTGATACTTGGTTATCTTTATTAATTGCTGGTCAAATTTGAACAAATTAAATTTATGATAAATCAAATTGATATAAGAAAATTAAGTTATCATATTCAGTATGAAGATACTGAGATCGTAATTGGCAACTGATTCCACAAAATCTTTTTTTTGTTCAAACAAAATTTTGAAATCAATTTTAAATCATAACAATATGAAGTACATTTACGTCAAAGAGACCGCAATGGAAACGATCTTGAGCGACATCCTGTCTTGAGCGACGTCTTGTCTTGAGTGACACCCGTCTTTTACGACACTTTCGGGAGGGAAAGTTCAGTGTCGCTCAAGGTTCTACTGGGAATGAATCGAGAAAGTGACACGAACCGAAACTGAATGTCGCGAACCAAACGCGCAGACAGTGCAGAACAGCTGCTGGGCTTAAAGGCTTAAAGACACTGCTAAGAATAACCGCAGGGTTTATTTACTGCATTGTGCATGGGGCTTGGTTCTCTCTTTAACCGAGCTTAATTCTACAATGTTCAATGCATGTTGTGCCTACTAGGTTACTGTGGGTTAAGGATAACACATGTATACGAGTAAGCATTTTTATTTGATGGTATAACCGTTGATTGACAAGGAATTATGGTGCACAGTACCAAATGCTGATTTACCCTAGGAATTATGGGGCAAAGTAACAAACATTGATTGACCCTAGGAATTATGGGGCAAAGTAACAAATGTTGGTTTTACCCTAGGAATTATGGGGCAAAGTAACAAATGTTGCTTTTACCCTAGGAATTATGGGGCAAAGTAACAAACGTTGATTGACCCTAGGAATTATGGTGCACAGTGATAATTTTACTGCGCTGGACAATATTTAGTAGTTTATAACGACACGATCAGGATCGGAGCGGGAATCTGTATATTTGTACTTATATTGAGTGTTTGTATTTGCAGGTTGAGACGACGGACTGGGTCTCCAATAAACACAACATGGGCATGGCGCTGAAGCGTGAGGTGTGGGAGAAAATCAAGCACTGCAGTGATGTAAGATAATAACTAAAACCTAATGTGCTGTCTGTAATAGTAACACACGACTGCATGTAAACGTGCATGTAAAACCGTGTGCATGATTTTACACATAGATGTAAAATTATGCATGCATACATTCACATCCCATGCAGAATTAAAATACTATCACTGACTTGTCTTATAACCTTGAAGCTTCACTCCTATGACAGTAGTTAAGGTAAAGATGATAAGGAGCAAAATTGCTATTAAATACGAATCGTCTCCAGAACCGGTTATGTTAATGGATAGACTGAAGATACACAGCATGTTTGGATAGTGGTGCAATTGTCAGTGTATGCGTGTGTGCTTACGGAAGGTTAAGCCAGTAGTGTAAACAGTAGAAGGTGGCGTTACAATTGTGGCTCAAGCGTTTACCGTTGTAGGTTTTCTAACTGAATGTTTTGTGTATTGCAGGCGTTCTGTCGTTTTGACGACTACAACTGGGACTGGTCGCTACAGTTCACGAGTTTCACCTGTGTGCCTGGACGTCTCAAGGTGATGCTGTCTAAATCACCCAGGATATTCCACATCGGGGAATGGTTGGTCCCAACTTTACATATGAACTTATGAAACGAATAATTACACAGTAAACCTGTATAATCTTCAGTGACCACTCTTTGGTACCAAACAGATTCATATAAACTGACATTACAGCTTTTGTTCTGTAATATCTGATAAAAAATGACAGTCATAAAGTGCAGTGGTCGTAAATTACAGGTTTACTGAATATCTATTGTAAGATTACCATCAGTGTGTAGATTTCTGAGACGGAAGGAACATAATAAACCAATAACATTCGAGGTAGAGAAACCTCCAGGATAAATTATTTCCATTTATACATGTAATTTATTTCTTCTTGCAGTGGAGTGCACCACAAGGGTAAAAACTGTAATCCTGAGGTCAAGGTCAAGCAACTTGAAGATTTACTCATGCGCAACAACAACAGTATGTTTCCTGACCGGCTGGTCGTGGCGGGGCGGCCCCGCTCAGCAGGGCGCACACCAAAGCCAAACGGAGGCTGGGGCGACAAACGTGATATAGAACTGTGTAAAAGCTTCGTACAGAACGTGACGCATAGGTAGCACAGAGTGATGCGCTAGCTTTTATACTTCACTAGATCGCCCGCCTCGCTCTCGCGAGGCTCATGCCTGTAAACCCAGTTTCACCCTTGTTTTCGTTGATGCAAGCGGCCCGTAAACAAAAGCACGTGCTCTGTGGCCCGGTTTTCATTGATGCAAGCGTCTATTACGGGATCTGACATGTGAATTTTAAATAGGAGTATGATTGATCATTGACTAAACATGCAACTGGCAAATTGCCGACCTACTATATATTGACGTTAACTCATTAATTTGCATGTGATTCGTAGTATTTATGGAAATAAGCGTGTCTGCCACAACACATGGAAATACGCGTGCACGATCATCATCATCCGTAGCCGTACATCTGTATATCTCATGTTGACGCACACGTTTTTCTGCACGTCAGTTGTTTGCCAAAACTTCTCAATGTTAAACTCATCCTTACACCTTGAAACTTATAAAGTTGCGCAGAGAGAGAAAGTCGAGAGTCCAATTTTCTGTTTCCGATGTTGTGAACGGCTATTTAACTCAGAATAGAACTTTTTGTGTGAAATAACGAACATCCACATGACGGATGAGACCTCGTGTTTTTTGCGTTTTATCACTTACAGCATGTTTTCATAACCGTCAGTGCTTGGGCCGTTAAGGCATTGGTGTGGATGTGGTAGGTTAATCAGTTAATCGCTAAAAACAAGCGTGTTCACCTTAGTAGCACAGGCTTTGAGGGTTATGAAAACGCACTATATGTAAGACTTACTACACAACATAATGTACTCAACTTGACAGTTACATATTGCATATCATACATACTGCGCGGTTGTGTCTCCGCGCAGGTGTCTCACTACTTGTTAACATTTTCCTCACAGTCGCGCATGTCCAGAGAGAGAGATGTAACAAGGCGACATGTACATAGCTTGACAATATGTTAGAAACGTTCAGAGCGGATGAGCGTTACTCTTTTACCGTTCTTCAAGTCATTGTGTAGGTAATTGGACAAGTATGAACCAGAGTGCGGTATTCCCTCTAATTGTAGCACCGCCTATTTTAAATACAGAAATAACTGGGATTTTTTCTGCAGTAATGCAGATATTTTAGTGTTGACTTTCATTTTATCAGGTTTTATTCAGTTGTAAACTTAGCAATTTTGATTCTATTTTGGAATTAAGGCACCTCCTCCATAATTAGAGGGAATACGGTTTTAATGTTGCAGTTATTTGCGAGCATGACTCGTAAAAGCTTGACAATTGTTATAAGTAAAAACTGGCAATTCACGAAGGTTGCGCCGAGAGTCTGAATGTTTACTGTTTAGTTGACTCGGGCCTGATGTTCTGGTCTAATACCGTATTGTTCCTAAATGAAGCGCCGGGTGTGAAGACTCAGTTTTAGCAAGGCAGCTTTTTTGTGCAAAATTAAGATTGAGGGATGAAATTTAAATTATTATTTAAGGCAAAGTAAACATGAAAAGGATAAGTTATTTAGTCATAAAGCTGATATTGTATGTAGCAAATGACAGACAAATGATATTTTCTGTAAAGCCATTTTCATTTGGAAGGTCAACATTTGACGAATTTCTCGTGAAATATGAGGGCGCGCTGTAATTAGAGACGGCACTTTATTTAGGAACTATCAGGTTTGTGTAATTAAAAATGGTTTGTAAGAGGAAATTCTTATTTGGTTGTATCTTAGTTTAAGTGCGCACCTCATAAGCACAATAGGACAGGGTATATTGACACGGACATCAAACGTTTAATTTTTCCTACGTAACAAACGTGACATCAGTAAGTAGTCTGCAGGACATTTGTTAACCGTCGTATTTGTGTGAATTGTAGCGCCAATCATGCGTCATTCATAACAAAAACATAGAAGCGCAAACTGCCAGGGCATCTCCAACAAAAACATAGAAGTGCAAACTGTTAGGGCATTTCCAACAAAAACATAGAAGTGCAAACTGTCAGGGCATTTCCAACAAAAACATAGAAGCGCAAACTGTTAGGGCATTTCCAACAAAAACATAGAAGCGCAAACTGTTAGGGCATCTCCAACAAAAACATAGAAGTGCAAACTGTTAGGTCATCTCCAACAAAAACATAGAAGTGCAAACTGTTAGGTCATTTCCAACAAAAACATAGAAGTGCAAACTGTTAGGTCATCTCCAACAAAAACATAGAAGTGCAAACTGTCGGGGCATTTCCAACAAAAACATAGAAGCGCAAACTGTTAGGGCATCTCCAACAAAAACATAGAAGTGCAAACTGTCAAGGCATTTCCAACAAAAACATAGAAGTGCAAACTGTTAGGGCATCTCCAACAAAAACATAGAAGTGCAAACTGTTAGGCATTTCCAACAAAAACATAGAAGCGCACATTGTTAGGGCATCACCAACAAAAACATAGACGCGCAAACTGTCAAGGCATTTCCAACAAAAACATAGAAGTGCAAACTGTCGGGGCATTTCCAACAAAAACATATAAGTGCAAACTGTTAGGGCATTTCCAACAAAAACATAGAAGCACAAACTGTCAGGGCATTTCCAACAAAAACATAGAAGTGCAAACTGTTAGGGCATTTCCAACAAAGAAACATAGAAGCACAAACTGTCAGGGCATTTCCAACACAAACATAGAAGCGCAAACTGTTAGGGCATCTCCAACAAAAACATAGAAGTGCAAACTGTCAGGGCATTTCCAACAAAAACATAGAAGTGCAAACTGTTGGAGCATTTCCAACAAATCTAAGGCTAATTCTACTGATGTACTTTGCAAATTATCCCTTAAGAATACAGTAATGCTGATAAAATTTAAGCCTAGCATTGCACTACAAATCAGACAAATAAGGTATTCACGTGTTGAAAAACATGTATTTATCATACTGCTCGTGTGAAAGAATTTCATGAAAAAGGTTTTGTATTTTAAAAAGCCCCCTGTTATTTTAAGACTTGTATATCAAATATCAGTGTAATCATTGAAGTATTTCAACATGTAGTGATTAATTGTACATAACGTTTCTTTAATAAGGCGCAGCTCCTTTTTTCCGACATAAACAGTACAGATTTGATAAGAGATTGCATGCCAGTGATATTGGAGAGGTCAAGCTACACATTTTCTCCGCACCTGTACATGTACGTTTAATGGAGAGGTCAAGCTGCACATTTTCTCCGTACCTGTATGTGTACCTTTAATAGAGAGGTCAAGCTACACATTTTCTCCGTACCTGTACATGTACGTTTGATAGAGAGGTCAAGCTACACATTTTCTCCATACCTGTAGTGTACGTTTAATAGAGAGGTCAAGCTGCACATTTTCTCCATACCTGTACATGTACGTTTAATGGAGAGGTCAAGCTTCATGTTTTCTCCATACCTGTATGTGTGTGTTTAAGAGAGAAGTTAAGCTACACATTTCCCCGTACCTGTACATGTGCATTTAATAGAGAGGTCAAGCTGCACATTTTCTCCTTACCTGTACATGTGCATTTAATAGGTCAAGCTACACATTTTCTCTGTACCTGTACATGTACGTTTAATGGAGAGGTCAGGCTACACATTTTCTCTGTACCTGTATGTGTATGTTTGATAGAGAGGTCAGGCTGCACATTTTCTCCATACCTGTACATGTACATTTAATGGAGAGGTCAAGCTACATGTTTTCCCCATACCTGTACATGTATGTTTAATAGAGAGGTCAAGCTACACATTTTCTCCATACCTGTACATTTACGTTTAATGGAGAGGTCAAGCTATACATTTTCTCTGCACCTGTACATGTACATTTAATAGAGAGGTCAAGCTATACGTTTTCTCCATACCTGTAGTGTACGTTTAATAGAGAGGTCAAGCAGCACATTTTCTCCATACCTGTACATGTACATTTAATGGAGAGGTCAAGCTACACGTTTTCTCCATACCTGTACATGTATGTTTAATAGAGAGGTCAAGCTGCATGTTTTCTGTGCACCTGTACATGTACATTTAATAGAGAGGTCAAGCTACACGTTTTCTCTGTACCTGTACATGTATGTTTAATGGAGAGGTCAAGCTGCACATTTTCTCCATACCTGTATGTTTAATAGGTCAAGCTGCACATTTTCTCCATACCTGTATGTGTACATTTAATAGAGAGGTCAAGCTGCATGTTTTCTCTGTATACCTGTATGTGTATGTTTAATAGAGAGGTCAAGCTACACATTTTCTCCACACCTGTACATGTACGTTTAATAGAGAGGTCAAGCTGCATGTTTTCTTTGTACCTGTATGTGTACATTTAATAGAGAGGTCAAGCTACACATTTCCTCCTGTACCTGTGTATGTACATTTAATAGAGAGGTCAAGCTACACATTTTCTCTGCATACCTGTCTGTGTACATTTAATAGAGGTCAAGCTACACATTTTCTCTGTATACCTGTATGTGTACGTTTAATAGAGAGGCCAAGCTACACATTTTCTCTGCATACCTGTATGTGTACATTTAATAGAGAGGTCAAGCTACACATTTTCTCTGTATACCTGTATGTGTATGTTTAATAGAGAGGTCAAGCTACACATTTTCTCCACACCTGTATGTGTACGTTTAATAGAGAGGTCAAGCTGCATGTTTTCTTTGTACCTGTACGTGTACATTTAATAGAGAGGTCAAGCTACACATTTCCTCCTGTACCTGTGTATGTACATTTAATAGGGAGGTCAAGCTACACATTTTCTCTGCATACCTGTCTGTGTACATTTAATAGAGGTCAAGCTACATATTTTCTCTGTATACCTGTATGTGTATGTTTAATAGAGAGGTCAAGCTACACGTTTTCTCCATACCCGTATGTGTACGTTTAATAGAGGTAGAGCTACATGTTTCCTCCTGTACCTGTGCATGTACGTTTAATAGAGGGGTCAAGCAGCATGCTTTCTCTGCACCTGTATGTGTATGTTTAATAGAGAGGTCAAGCTACACATTTTCTTCGTACCTGTACGTGTGCATTTATTAGAGAGGTCAAGCCACACGTTTTCATCATACCTGTACATGTACGTGTAATAGAGAGGTCAAGCTACACGTTTTCTTCGTACCTGTACGTGTACGTTTAAAACGGTGCAGTTAAAATCTTATTTTAACCAAGGAAGTACGTCACATGAAATGCCGTCGAGTTACGCAACAGTGTTAAGTTTGAGGCTGAGGTGGAATTTGGTGACCCCTACGTTTCTTGTCACCCGTACAAGGTGACGTTAAACGTGTAGCTTGACCTCTCTATTGCGTGAACGTTCACTTTGGTTTCGTTTGAATGTTTCGTATACACCACATTGAAACTGACGCTTTGGAAACTTGAATCGTCAATTTTAAACTGAATTGTGAGTCCGTCTAAAACCTTTTTGTGAAGGGGTGTACAACGTTTGAAGTGGTGACTGTTTTCCAGGAGTCATTTCATTAGGTTTTCCATTTACATGTATGAAAAAGCGCGCCAGAATTTTAACCCGGATTTTACTATAAAATGTTCTACTAATTTGTAACAGAATTTGAAAAGTTCTGTTGTCTCCAGGAGCCTATGTAACTACTGTTTGACATCATCATCATTTTGCACTTTAATTCAAGTTGGGTGTGATTCTACATCTAGTCATTATAAAGTATGTTACATCATTAACTGGTCCAGGATTAGGGTTAATATTAATAGTACACAACAGATGCGAAAAGTATCGTGCATGCATACACAGGGGATGTGTACTGCACATGCAGTATTTTATTTAAAAATTTAACCTGTAACACACAGACACTATTCAGTGCGACACCCTTCTACTGTCTACTCGATGTTCAGCTAAAATTCAATCCAGTGTGTAAAGTTTTGGAACTAAAACTGGAGATCACACATGAGGAAGGGTACTCACTGTATTAGGTGTAATCTTGTATTTCCAAGCCAAAAGTAATCGTTCCAAAGCAATCTGAGGTAGCCGCGTGTCAAGTAGGAACACTTGTAAGGACTTGGTTTTTATGCTTAAGGCCAGACTGTTTTTCAATCCTATCGCAAATAACAAAAAATCACAGCTTTTCGTTGCCTCGTCGAACAACGTCGACAAAAATTATGTCAATTTAATGCAGCAAAGTTAATTTTAATTTTTTTATCGCCGCTCTCAAAAACTTCCTCCACTGAAACGTAATCTATTAAATAAAAAAAAAAACTGGCCTGAACTTTCCAAGCACATCGCTGAGCGGTTTTAGTGCCAACGTCCTTATGCTGCTAAGTTGAACTATGAGTTCAGCAAACGGGGCTATAAAATCAATTGAACTGAATTGTATTTTGTTCGTACTAACGTTTGTTTTACTAACATGCGAAAAAAAATTATGTTAAAACGCACATCTCAGATTAGGTTTGTGACTTCAGTGATAAAAATTGGAGAGGAACCTCTTTTGGGCGGCCACCTCCATGCGTGGGTTATCTGTCCATTCTGACCACCTCATCTTTTAGAGTTTTGTGGAGGTCCTTGGTAGAGCTCTGTTTTGAACTCGGGGACCCTGGTCTCTCGGAATCCTGTAGACGAGTGCATGTGTCACGAATGGGACCTGTCGTCTTTGAATCCTGCACCTTGTTTGAGTGTAGTGGTGTTAAGCAGGCGCACACTTCTCAAATATTTTGCATTGAGTTACCAGGCACAAATTGGGTTCGGACTCACAAATTGAAATGTTTTTGCTATCTATTGATGAATTCTTCACTCAACAGTGGTCGTTCAAATGAGGTTCCATCTCTTTTGTCAAACTCTGCTGAATCATTTCGTTTGTACATCTTTCTATATCGTTGAAATGTATAATGGATGATGAATAAACATGTTTGTAAGTAAAACGTAAAAATGTCTTATTTATTTTATTTACTTATTTATTTTTGTCGGTAAAGGCATGATTCATGTCCACTTACATTTTTAGATTGAAAAAAAATTGGGATTCAAAAATCTTTTCTTACTGTATGCTATTTGCCAGCCTTGCTGGACAAAGTGAAATGCAGCTCCAGTGCGTGCGTGCGTGTTTGTGCAGGACTAGTCTGTGCTGCCACCTGTTGTTTTATTACGGTGGCAGCACCTGTCGTCGCGCTGTGATCTGATTGGTTGAAAGTTGTCGGCCATATTTCATGTATCTAGGAACGCTTTGCAAAAAGAAGTTTTAGACAAAATTCAGTAAAAGTAATAAATAATGTCAGGTAAGTGGCACAAATATAATAAAACTTAATTACTTTTGTGTGGCTGCGTGTTTCTGTATCATCATTTGTGTTGTTTTTAAATTAATAGTCGAAAAAACCCAGACGTTTTCTCGTAGATCTGATTTTGTTTCAATGAAAATGTGAACGGTCATCTTGATCAATGCGTTGTGTTTTTCTGCAAATGTCATAAACAGTTGTTGAGGATAAATTGATATCTTTTGATTGTTATAGCCAAAACTAAAATATATTTGATTTTACAGTTTATTTACACTAAGAGGGTGGAAATTCTATTGACGTTTTAGAATGCACTGGGGTTTATTTATCTGCTTCAAGTTAGAACTAAAATACAGAAAAAGTTTGTGTAAAGTAATGTTGTAGAAAACATTATTTAAGAAATAGATGCAATAAGTCGACATCATTAAAGTTTCCTTTGCACATGTCTACAATTGTTAATTTATTGGTGCAAATACTGATAAATCTGCCACCCATCCCTACCCCAAATCTCTACTCTGGAGTTTTAGTGGAAAGTAGGGGTTGGCACCGCACACTGGTGCACCGATCAAACCGGTGTGACAACCTCACGGTGCGGTGCACCGTGGCATAATTTGTAAACTGAAACCTTACAAACTGAAATTTGTCACACTGATGTTGACGTTGACTAATATGAAGTTATTATCTGGTAAGATTGAATGCTGTTTGATCTTTTCAGATCAGTCTTTCTTTATGTTTTGTTAAGAGGCCTCAACAAAATTTTTGTGAAGTGGCTTCCAAAACAGTCTTCATAAGTCTTATGAAGTGGCTTCAACTTCTTAATAGCTTTGATTTTATTAACTGTTGGTACTTGAATGTAAAACTTACAAGCATCAAACTTAGAAATTCACTGCATTAAGATAAATTATATTACAGTAAAACTTGTCTTGAACGACATCATGTCTTTTTTCGACACTTTTCTTTGCATACAACATTGTCAAAACAAGTTTAAATGACCCTGTCTTGGATGACACCCTGCCTTTTACAACACTTTTTGGAGGGAAAAGTTCAGTGTCGCTGAAGACAAGTTCTACTGTACTTTCTGTAATTTTTGACTCGCTCAATATATTTGTGTCAAGGTTTGCACTGGTGCACCGGTTTGAAACCTTACGGTGCACCGGTGCAGCAAAGAGGCAGCGGTGCCAAACCCTAGTGGAAAGTCACATTTGATGGGCATTTGAAAATACTTTGTTAAATGTTATGTAATCAAAGCGTAAAATGTCAAGCAATTGATTACATGACCTGTGAATAAATCGGTGATAACAATTACCGGATCTGTGAAAGATTACCGACTCTAACTGAAATGTTAAAGGCCACGAGGATCTAAAAATAGCAGCAGTTCTAAGTCAAGTATGGCCTGTGAGTGGAGCTAGAGAAACACTGTGTAACGGAGAATTTGACTCATTTAGCACAAAGTCACATGTAATTAAAAGTGTATAATAGTTAATTCGTGCAGTGGCTGATATTCGCAATTACAATGTGAAAACGCCAAATGAGCTCAGGTCTTTCTGGAACCATTTTATTGATAGATATTGTGTAACTGCTGATTGAATTTGCACCAGTTAAATACCGGTTAAAGATTTATACTTTCAATTTTGCGCTAAGCTGAACTGTGCCTGTAAGACAAATCTTTAAATTTTTGATCCCTCTATGCAAGGAAAGTATTTGTCCCTGACCTGAGGGATCAAAAAGCTGCATCGTTTAGCTATTTATTTATTTGTTTTGTTGCGACAAAATCGTCAGCTGCTCCAAGTGTTATGAAAGTACATTGTCATTGAACACTCGCGGGGTTAAGCTGCCCGATTTACGTCACCTCGTAAGATGTCATTGAACACTCGCGGGGTTAAGCTGCCCGTGTTACGTTATTAAATGAAGTGGCAAGTTGTGAAATCAGAGACGTAATGCCGCCGAATAACTGAGTGACTAGACGTTCACTGTTGAGATAATTTCATTTGCCGAATTTTTGTGGCTTAGGCCAGACTTTTTTATTTGTTGGAAGAAATTTTTGAGAGCGGCGATCGAAAAAAAAATAAAAATAAAAATTGACTTTGAGGTACATTTTTGTCATTTTGATTAAAATTCACAAAATTGATGAACAA
>JBCAUI010195416.1:0-17071 GCA_038406195.1 Haplosyllis anthogorgicola
TGATCACTTCCCTGTGAGTGGGAGAGGCCGAAAGTCAGAATTTACGAAAGTGGTTCGGTTTAGGCGCACCCGGTCTACTGGTACTTGTATGTCTTTTAGCTCTTCACGCACATGAGAACAGTGAGAAAAGTTTGTACAAGTATCAATTGAATTGTTCTTAAAATCTATTTCTGATGCGCAAGGAGTGGATAAATGTTGATAATACCACTTTGAAATTTAAAGACATTTATATTGATATAAAACTATTTACTCACCTTTCAGTGAAGATGCTTTAAAGGGTCTTTATTTTGCCTCCGTCACCTGCAGAAAAAGTAAAGTATGATACGTTGTATCAGTCGAATAAGACGTCAGTAGCCTTTGGCAGATTGCAGAAAATCCGAAATAGCAAAAATTGCAAAAAACAAAACCAAAAGAAATACAAACTGGAAATAGAGTTCATTTTCAATTTCATCTGAAATAATCGATAGAATTGCCAGAACATCCGAGTTACTAACCTGAGTAATTCCGTAATTCCATGAAAGTTCAGTTCATGTAATTAGTAATTAGTAATGATTAATGATATTTATTCATGCTCTCAAATTTGGAGCGATTTCTTTTCAAAATACATCATTCCAAGAGCAGCGCCAGTGTAACGGTTCACCAGTGTTATTTTGTAGAACTAAACTGTGGAAATTTTTCTTTACTATTAAAAACTTTATGTTGGAAAACACAACTGTGGAACAGTTGAGTGAGTTTGACTTTTATAGTAAACGTGAACAGCCCAGGACCTTCATTTTGTAAGTTTTTGGAAAGTTCTAAATTAATTTGGAAAAACCTTGAATATTATCTTAAAGAAATTTCACTTCATAGTCTGATTGATTGAAAGCATGCCGAAATAATGTATTGTCCTGTTTTCAAATGACAATTAAAGTGAAGTAAATGGCTCTTTTAAAAGTAACCGATACCATATTTGCCAGTAGATACCTACCTTTCCATGCAACCAGCAGCAATACAATCGGCAGTTCGCACAGTTATGGGCCCAAAGATGCGCCTTAGCAAGCTTTTATACCAATGAGGTCACATTATTTTTCGGGGAGTTATTTAGAAGTTGTTCTCCTCAGAGCATGCCTTTTTGAATTTACCGTGCTCAATGCCTTTCCTGGACATTTTCGCATTATTAGTAAGATCAGACCGTAATACCGTAATAATTAAGGCGTCCCTCAATATTCGTAAAACATCAAGAAAAGTGTCACATGGACTTTCCCAATTAATGTATTCAGTGTCCCCCAAAGATGTCATGAGCTCAGGACCTTATGGACTCGGGACCTTATGTTCACGAAGTACACCTCCACAGATGAGATTGAAATGAACAATATGTTCCCTTTTTGAAATGAACAATATGATGATGTTCCCTTTTATGCATTTAAAGTCCACATGTGTATAGAATTTAAGAAATGTCTTACGGACAAGGATGCAAGGAAACGTGACACTAACAAATATCCTTCTTTTTTTAAGTCTACAATTTTTTATCCAACAACGCCCTATGTTTTGAGTGTACAGGCGATCGAAGTGACATCATAAAATCAAATTATTTCTCTGAAATGAAATATCCACCTGGTCAAATCATTTGACGTACAAGAAGAAAAAAAATTATCGCTTCTACAACAGTAAAGATTCCCGTTGTGCTTTGTTCACGTCAATAACACAGCACGAATTTACTTTAATTTAAACAACATTTGTGAACTATCGAATCTCCTGCGACCACTCAAAAAGTCTTGCCACGCATGAGAACATCCTATCTGTTGGACCTCACGAAATGTTAGTTAAGCGTATCAATGTGGATCGATGCTACCTTAACTAAAAAGTCGTGAAAGGATCCTACAAAATTTGCCACAGAAATAATAAATTTCGTTTTTCACTGTTTCGAATTAACACTTGTGATTATTTGGTCCAAAAAATGCTTGCTTACGTTTCGAGATCATTTGGTCCAAAAAAAATGCTTGCTTGCATTTCTTGTTCCATATCAAAGCCTAGGTCTGAGGCACATTTGTTCCGGATATGACTTCATACATGGGTTTGCTTAGTTAGCAATGATTACAAAACAGTTATATTCAAGGCACAAGCTATGAACAATATTCTTTTCTTCTTGAGTAAATGACACAGAAGGGCGAAACTGAACTTTTAATATGTGACACAGACGACGAAAATTCTGCTTTTGAACAATAGCATTTAATGTCGTACTAACATGCGTATCAATAGCACAGTGCAGCAGCGTATTTAGAATTTTCTGGGAGGGGAGCTCCCAAACAAACCAAGGCAAGGTATGGATAGTGAAAACATTTTATGACCTGCCTTTTTTATATAAAACGCTTTTAAGGAAAAATATTCAATATCAAGATTCCAAAGTTTCATGGTCACATTCTTTAATTATAACTAAGTGCAACCGTGAAGCTTTGAAGCCTTGATATTAAATATTTTTGCTTGGAGCATTTCATAAATCTAACTGATTACAACATGAAGTCTATGGAACTTCCTGTTGGTCATTCTAATTTTCGACATTTGTTTATGGCATTATTGTAATCTCAAAATCTCTGCTGTTTTATAGGCCTAGTCTACTGTGGGCAGTGGCGCATCCAGGATTTCCCGTACGGAGGGGCGCCTGGCCCATACGGGGGTGCCAACCCAATTTTCACCTATTTTCGCCCAAAATCTGGCAAAAACTGCACGAAAATGAAAGAAATTTTGGCCGTGTGTAGGGGGGGGGGTGCCGCCTGCGCCCCCTAAATCCACCAATGGTGGTAGAGTGAACGTGATCCTAATTTTTACGTAAAAAACTCCAAAATCATATAGAAAGTGTAAAATGAAAGGCTTCGTGGAAGAGGGGAGCAGGGAACATGCATTTGCGTTGGCAGACCCGAGGCGCATGCCCGCTCCCTGAATTTTGAGCGAAAATAGGGTTGGTGTGCCCCCTTACAGGCAGGTCGTAAAAACCCCCCCTGAAGGGACTTTGCCCCCCCCCCCCCCCCCTGTACGGTAAATACTGGATCCGCCAGTGTCCTGTCTGTCCGAAAATGCACAGCATGTTGCTACATCGGTTAATGATTGGTGATATCATGGAAACATTTCTATCTAAATATTACCAACTTATTACAAAACTTTACTGGCCATCATATTATCCAGAATATTTGAATCTTCTATCTCATGCGACAGAAGTATGAAAAATCGTATTCATCTAAATTTACTCAATGTTGTCAGCAACACAGTATTCTTAGTGGACTACACACACTTACTGATGCAGTGTCTAACAGCAAACCAGACCACACTCTGTTTTAAAAAATGCTGGTGTTGCCTCTGGACAGATACTTATATGGAGTGAGGGATGTAGAGCCATCTGACGGGAAGCGACATCAATAAAATACAACTCACGAAACAGTTTCGTCACTTTCGTGTATTTATTGATATCATGAATGACTAAGTAAAGGTAATTGTGTCCCCAACCAATCATAGAAGGAAGCAATGTAAACAATAGAAAGTGATACTCCTACATAAGTACACTGTGCCCCTGACTCATCTAGAAAGCTCATTCTGTTTGGTACTATCTCAGAGCCGAAGCCAGCTTTCCAAAAGGGTTGGGTTGAAGTCAATGAAAATAAACTTTATGCGCAGAAACGAAACTAGGTTTTTCGAGCGTCTGGATAATTGCCTTTAGAAAATGTTGACTGTCTTCTCAAAGCGCTGGTGCAAGTATATTTATTCTGTTTGACTTGCTCTCGACTGAGCCCCCAGCCCCTGCCGTGGTTTTGGCCTTAATTATAACGTCAATCTGACGTAATTTGTAGGGTTATTTCTGGAACAGAAATCACCCCTGGATAGGATGGTACTTTTCTAAATTGCGCAAAGTAGGAGGTTAGCAAGATTTGGTAATCAAAATACTCTTTCAATAGTATTACATTCATTATCTGAGAATATTGAAAGTCAGAGGTGTCTGATGTGATGACGTTTTCATTTCAAAGAGAATCTCTAAAATAGGGGCCATGACTTTTAACTTTTAGGATTTATTCCTTTACAAAAAGGTTCGAAAACATCCATCGTTGTTAATAGAGGTCGCCACGTTTAGTTTTTGCATGTAAAGGCTAACACCAGATGGAGTCTATGTTTGCATTATTCTTCGAGGAAGACATCTGACTGATTTATGGTAGAGTCTTGATTGTGTCACTTTTTGCAAGTATGTCAATACATACTTAGAATATCTGAGCCAAGTTCGAATATACTAATTGTAAACAACAACAATGGAAGAACACTAATTTTCATAGCGAAATTAGAGCCAATTGTAACATCATAGTAGCACAGAAAAGACTGAAAGGCATTTCGAACAATAATATTTCTAAAAGTCTCAAATTTGGTAATTTAATTCCATAGATACTGCAACCTATTTATAAAGCAAATATTTGAAAACAAAAATAATTACTGGCGACCTAACAGTGTATGCCCAAAAAATGGCACAAGACATTGGAGGTACGTCAGTTCTTACTGCAGATGAAGCCATTTTACAGAACTACAAACATTCCAGCATCATTAACAATAGGATGCAACAAGTCCGCAGTTGCGTTTCTAAACTTCCGTGGAAGTAAAAGTTTAAAATAAGAAAAATAATATTTTACTCACCGCAAAAAATTATCTTCTTCCCGAACAATGATCCGCAGCTGATCCTGCTTTAAAAATATAAAAGTGATTTTGATCATTACAGCGATTCGCAATGCCTTATCGGAAGTATCTTTGTTGCCTCACCTGCAACGGTTGGCTTCCGGCTTTTATTCCAACAAGGCCCCATTTGAACATGTCCAGATAATTTGAATTTATGTATTGTTATATTTAAGACTCTATACATCCCAGTTTTTGTCAACCCATAAAATCTAGCAATTTGAAAACATTTACCTGAATAATTCAGGTAGCTGATATTTACGCACACCAGTTACATGGGTAAGAACTGTCGTTCATATTTTACGTACACAAACTTATCGAACACTTTGTAATGCCACACAATAAATGCAAAAATGGCATAATTACCCAACTTGAAATTGCTTGTATCTTATCCTTCTTGTATGAAATGTTCAGTTTGAATGGTTTACTCTGCAGTACACGTTTGACAGTCACTGAGTCTATTGCGTAATTGCTGACTGAACACGAACATAACGTTAGGAAGTTTATCTTTAGTAGTGCTCTCTGTCCCAGAATGCTTTGTCTTTATCTGCTGATAATCTAGGACTCTTTTTGGAGCACAAGGGGGAACACATGTTCTGTGTGACTGGAACTGTCACAACAAAGTTCACCGTTTTCAACTAACGTCCGCGATGTAATCTTTCTGCATCTAACTTTCAACGCACTTGTTTTGCTCGGATGTGCTTCCAAAGTACGAAAAAGTGCCCAAAACTGTTTCCACAAATGCCGTAGCAAGAGCTTATTAAATACAAAAATAATGCAGGACGCTTGTTTGTGTTCAACGCGACTGCAAGTACAAACCTTGCTTCGCTTGAAAGTGCAAATTTTCGTTAAAACAGGTGCCTGTTTGGACTTGTGTTCGAGTGTCAGGACAGGCTATTGTATGCTACTCTGTGGGTATGCGATGTTGGGTATGACAGTGTGACTCGTAGTGGTATGGGCCCCAAGAAACATTCGGCAATACGGTTGTCACAACTATTAATTTTTCACTGGTAGTCGACACGACAGTTGACAGTTGTACATAACATGAAATCTTGAAGATTTTTCAATTAGAATGAAAATGACTAAAAATGAATAGGATCCAAAGCTCTACGATCATAAATAAACTGATTGTTTGCAAATGAAAATGTTTATTCCAATGATCCTTTTTCTAATGAACTGATAGACCTACACTATACCTTTATTGGTCAATTTATAATGCTGTGTAATGTTTCCAAAGTGTTTTCAGTTATCTGTTAAAACTGTAAGCATTTATTCCTTTATGGCCAGACTAGTCGACTCTCCAAATCTGGTGTCGACAGTCGCCAAATCTCCCCACTTGTCGACTAGTCAACCAGTAGTGATAACACTCTTCGGCAATACATGTCGGATAAAAACGATTTAACAAACAAATATGATGTAAATATGTAATGTGAAAGAGATACATGCCTTACACCGACTTTACAGTCTGTATGCTAAGTTAAATCAAAATCCTCCATTCAATTGCTATTTTACAAATTTATCCTTCCAGAAAAAAATTATCGTCTGAACTTCATTTTGATTTGAGGTTCGCGTGCCTCCTGCGCCCCCACTAAATCCGCCAATGAAAAACCGACTTGTGGTAGACTTGGTTGATGTATTAAAATGTTTCAGCTGTCATTGAGTTGAAAATGATGTTCGATCTACCAAAAAGTCTCACAATGGAAACGATGTCTCATTATAAAAGAACCTCCTTGTTGCAAAGAACCAAGAGAGGGTGGATGTTTTGAAACATTATATCTTTTTTGAACAAGGGATCAGGCCTAAAATGTAACAATGATCTTTCAAAACAATCCACTCTTTCTTAACTTTCGCTATGTGTCTCAATTGATATCAAAGAAAAGTCGCCAAGCTTTGCTTTTCATTTCTTTTATACCCACATTAGTTTGCACAGCAGACAAAATGTGAGAATCAAATATGATGATGTTGCTCGTCATTATGATTCAGATGGAAGTTAAATGGCCTTTAATTTCCTTGTACAGTAAAATCACATCCGTTCAGTTGCCAGATTTGGTAATAAAGGAGGAGTCTGTATGAATATTAATGTTGTTTTATCCAAATATGGTTTGTTTACTTCTGTGTTGATCTATTTATAGCAACATGGGAGGAGTCTAGCCATTAATTTATGTGTGAATGGGTTTGACTCAGTTCATAAAGGTTTTAACAACATAAGCAATGCTAGAACTTTCACTCAAAAGAGTCTAAAACAAGAAAAGAACAAAATAAGTAACCAGTATTAGAAGCACAATTTGCTTACTAATTCAGTATGTACAATGTGAAATCTTTGAAGTAACAAATTTAACGTGTATTCTCTTAAAATTTAATCAGGTGTGAAATTAAGTCAAGTTAAGGCTTGCATGAAGCAAGTCACGTGACCAAGGCATTCGGCCAGCTATTTTCTTGGCCGGCACAGTCAGCCTGTCTCAACGTTGTGTTCCTCCACTACACGGTACATACGAGTGGATCACACCAGCGAAATTATTTTCGGGAAAAGTGTCAAGTCGGTGGATCACCAAAGACTATTCAGATTTAGAATTGTGCCTTAAAAGCTTATAAGCCATACTAAAATTATGCCATTAACAGCTGATTGTGGTGACGTCTCGTTGCACGTTTGTTTACATATGTATTACATGATAACATTAACAGCTGATTGTGCTGACGTCTCATTGCAAGTTTGCTTACGTCCGTGTTACATGATAACATCAACAGCTAATTGTGGTGACGTCACGTTACATGTTTGTTTACATGTGTATTACATGATAACATCAACAGCTAACTGTGGTGACGTCACGTTACATGTTTGTTTACATGTGTATTACATGATAACATCAACAGCTAATTGTGGTGACGTCACGTTACATGTTTGTTTACATCCGTGTTACATGATATTATTGACAGCTGATGAATGTATCAAACGTTTCAAGCATTTACTACCTAACGATCATTATGAATATAACGTTGACTTGTGGTGTACTGATGCAAAAACACTTTTTCCTACATTGTAAACTTTCGCCAAGAAATGTAATGTTAAAAGTCTATACAGAGACTCCTAAATTTCAGGGTGTTTTTATTTTTCATGTGTTTTGAACAGTGCGATTCAATAAAATAAGAATGTTTACCGCTAAAAATAAACGCAAGTTTCTAAACGATTATCATTGACTTTCGGAAGCAATAAATGCGATTATTTTTTGTTGATCTCAGTTTAGGTTTATTGAATCACGTTGATGTTTTATGATGGAAATTAAGGTGTGGAGACAAGATGTTCCACAAAATAGCCTGCAGGCTTCGAAAAATACGTCCGACAACCGATATTTACCTGGTACGCCCGATAATGTAATTTTTTGGATGAACTCCAATATCCGACACAATGTCTGTTAAAGTTTCGGTTTACAAAATAACAAAAAGCATCCGAAATGTTGTCGGATAACATTTGAAAGTCGTTTCGAAGCCTAATGTAGTGGTCACGGTTACATTATATACAACTGAATTCATTTTTTTCCGGGACCAGTTGAACATCTTGACTTCCCTGAAGTGTTGAGTTGGCAGTGTTCGAAATAATTCCGGACCTGACGGACTATAGAAGTTGGTTCGGTCTGACCAATTTTAAAATCTTATATCCGACTGAATTCATTTTTTTTCCGGGACCACTTGAACATCTCGACTTCCCTGATGTGTTGAGTTGGCAGTGTTCGAAATAATGCCAGACCGACGGACAATAGAAGTTGGTTCGGTCTGACCAATTTTAAAATCTATCAGAAAAATTGTCTGCTTGATTTTCGTATTGGAATGCCTCATGCATTGTGTACAACCGAGAGTGACTATTAAAGTTTTTTTCTTTCATATCCAAATCTGGATATCTTTGCAAAAAAGTTTAAATCAGCACCGAATTGTAAACACAACGAAGTTACGAAGCTTCAGGTAGAAAAAGGGTGATATTTTGCTCCTTACCTTTGTCTGTGAATATTGAGTTTTTCCTGAGGGATCCTATTCCTACGAAAAATTCAAATGATTAGCAGGCCAGTTCAATTAATTTATCCTCCGATTCTGACATTGTCCTGCCATAAGGCAACAAATCGCTTAGAATTAAGCATTTTTCCCGAGCACCTTCTAGAAGTGTGATGATTTGAAGCAAGTGCGACAAAATGTGGAAAAAAAATAACGAAATGGAATAAATGTAATAGAATCTATCTATGCTATACTTGGCTATTTTCTGTTTTCGTTGGTTTGGTTGCCCAAATGGCGAAAATTTTAAAATTAAGTTCGGTTTTATTGGTATGGAAAGACCAACAGACTAACTTACACTTTGTGAAGACTGCGCTGCGACAACAGTCACATCGGTAAGTCGCAAAACTGCAACAACAGTCACATCGGTAAGTCGCAACACTGCGACAACAGTCACATCGGTAAGTCGCAACACTGCGACAACAGTCACATCGGTAAGTCGCAATGTTAGAAACTGGTGGTGGTGGTGGCGTGGTTTTTGCGTCACGGTTGGTTTAGCATCGACAGTTAGAGCGGACCCACAATTGTATGAATGTAGAGAACCACCACCTTGTACATTTTTAAACATCAAAACCAATCCACATTCATTTTTTTATGAAAATTTTCGCATTCTAAGCAAAGCTTTCATAATGCTAACATTAAATCGAACGAGGCAAGATCATACATGTTTTTGGAGTTTTTTTGGTCCAAAGAAATTCACGTTCCTCTTGCGTGTAAATAAGTATTGGAGATATTTTCGGTTGTATATGACACCATGTATGGACGTGGTGGGACCCATAGTTGTATTGATGTTAGGGATCGCCGTGTATATTCTAAACAGGTAGCAGACCGATTAAGTCAAAAACAAACTCATTTTATAATCTGTGCGATAAACTGAAATACTTTGCCTCAAGTTAAATGTACAACTGTTCCCTACAATACAAAGTTTTGCTAAAGAAAATCATACCAAGCTACCAAGCTCAGCCTCTTTCACGGGAAAATTTCCCCGATGGATCACGAGACTTCTGAGGGAAAGCATTCGGCCACTGGCTTAGTGATTGTCCTCTGACCATTTTCTTCGCTTTTGATCTCAATAATTCCACTTTCTAGCAAAATATGTGACTCATCGGATTTACCCCGGATCAGTCGTACATATTGTCAAATCGTGTCTTCACAACATTTTCAAGTAAATACGTATTTGAGGTATTACACCCGTCTTGAAGACCAACATTAACAACGTTGACCAATTTTGGGTGCAGAAAGGAAAGGTTATTATCTGACAAATAATTTGGCAATTTTGTGTCAGTAGCTGAACTTAAACTACTTACAATGTTAGACATTTCCAAGTACCCTTTGCAATTTTCATTTCTCTGCTCAGACCACCTTTTCATATTGTGTCATTCCATTCATGAGGGGGAGTCACCCCCTCCCAGGAAAAATAAACGGTTACGAGGTTAAAAGAAAACTGTTCCGAGTATTTTAGCACATTTTGGTGGTTTTATGTACATAATAGTTGAGACACTTGTGAATAATATTTCTTGAATGACGTATCAGTCGGTCGTTGATCATCTTTGTTTGAACATCACATCTTGCCGTAGTATCCTAGCCAACAATGCCACTAAACTGCCAAACTGATGTCATGTTCATCACTTGTCACTTTTAAGGGTACATCCTTGTACATCCTCAGACAACTCACAATGCCATTAAACTGATAAACTGATGCCATGTTCACGACTCGTTACATTTGGTTTAAATGCCTTCACAGTACATCCGTGTTATTATTATTGTTGTGAGTCAAAAAGAGAGGTGTTGGTGGCCTTAAAAACTGCTGAACTGATGTTTTCACAGACGATCAACAACTTCTAACTCCCAACAGATTGCTGTAGACCCAAAAGGCTGATGAACTTATGCCGAGCTCATTACTCTCAGGCCTTGCTAGGGTTTAAATATTTAATTGACTAAAAAACCTGATCGATTGCATATAAAACCCTAAAACCTTTAATCCATAAAAATCACAGCATCATTGTCTACATTTGTCAAATTTAGCACATGGAATTGAATTATGTAAACACCTGTTTTGAAAGGTGAGATGCTTAACCTTTATCATAACTAAGACACACATTTGTACTGCATCATTTCTCATTTGTTCCTTGACCTCTGTACAAAATTTCACAAAAGAAAACACAATTCATAATGCATCTGAAGCTGATGAATATCTTGAAGAAAAATAAACTATTATCGATTAAATAGTTTTGGTAAAATTCGATTGCAGAAATTAATTGCCTTAGACCCCTAGGCCTTGCATTCATCGACCGATCCATCCGCTAACGCTTTCATAGATGTACAGATGTAACGCGATAAATTCACCTTGTTTTAACATCCATGCTCCGAAGTCCGAAACAGAGGGCACCAGTGATCTCAAACAAAGGGACCTCTCCAAAAACATTTAAAAATTGGTATTCAGATTTAGAAAATCTAATAAATTGCCGCCTGCGTATGTTGGCTAAACCTTTTCAACCGGTTCAACTAGAAACTTCGTTTTTGGTGTAGAGGTGCATCGTTAAAATGCCAAGATCAAGTTCGGGTACCAAGTTCAAGGTCACAGCAATAAAAATTGTCCGATTTTATTGCTCTCTGCCAATGTTACATGTTCTAATATTTATGACAAATATACATGGTCAAGGGCAAGGTCATTTAATGGTCAAGATCAATTGAAGGTCAGATCTTCGGGGCCTTCGATTGAAATATTTCGAACAGAAAAACCACGCTCTTCAGGTGAATAGAACCACAGGGTGAAATTGAACTGCACCAAGATTAATTTAAAATTGATTTCTGCATTTGTATCTGCCTTTCTATTTTCAGGCAATAGAACCGACAAGATACTCGAAGCTGCTCGGTGAGGCTTTCGAAGCTGGAATCCTTGATAGCATTTTACGCGTTCTCAAGGAATACTACGTCAGGTGAGACAATTAAAACTGTATTTTATTTTGAGATATCCCTTTGAGGACCGAGGTCCATTTTGTGGTGCCACTGGTACGGTACACAGATTGCAAGACCGACCATCAATCAGTAAAGGCAATGGTCTCTTTTATCACATTGCACCTCCTTTACAAAATGTTACACAGCAAATTTCCAATGTTTTAGGATACAGACTTTATGAACAGACAAGGAAAATAACAAGAACAGGAATAAGCTATTGTAAATTTAGGTGTCAAGTAACCTTGAAGGTCATCTTAAATGTGGAAAACAAACACTGCAACATGCATACCAGCATCAACAGTAACACTGTATTCATGTGAATTACAGCATAATATATTTTCATTATATTTTTCTAAATATATTTTTAGTTTCGTATTTACCAATAAGAATTGGCAAAGAACGACTATTTTCAGAACATTTAGACCAAAAAAAGTTGTTTCTCCATCTCCACATCGTGTAATGTATTTACCATCACAGACAGTCTATGCGAAATGCGGGTTGTTGGCAGGTCACTGTTGAGTGCGCACACATATATCTGAGCATGTCACATGATACAGCAAAGTAGGACACGAGCTCAGAGATCATGTGTTGTGTGCTGTGATTCATCTATAATATAAGATGCGATTCCTAACCTCCGTTAATAGACTATACGCTAATGCTCTCAGTGAGCAAATGTTCCATATTAACTTAACTATTAGCTGGCCGCCATCCATTGCCTGAGTACTGTGTGTACTTTGACAGATATATTTACAGGGCTTGACATAGCCATGCGATAGCGTGGTCTGCTGACCTAGTACTTTAATAATTTTACACACTGCATATTCAAGGATTGTGATTTCTACCAAATACTGCACATGACCGTCTTGCAGTAACCATAAAAATGTTGGGCTCATTGCGGTAACGAAAAGTGCATAACATTCCCAGTTTCCGAATTGTTTGAAGTACTGAAGCAAGCTTCTCTTTTGAAACGCGAGTATTTGTGCCAAAATGTATTACAGGGGCGGATCCAGGATTTCCCGTTGGGGGGGGGCACCTGGACCGTTGGGCGGGGGGGTGGGGGTGCCACTCCTATTTTCGCCCAAAATTTAGTGGAAAGTGCATGAAAACGAAGAAAATTTGGAGGGGCGCCCCCCTAGATCCGCCAACGTATTACTCACGTTTCAAAAAAGATGTTTGATTCAGTACTTGAAATAGTCCTTGCTATTGTCAGTTGAAATGACAAGAAATAATTTATTTGATCATTTGATCATCGCAAAAGAAACAAAAGATAATATGTTCACCAGTGAGCAATTTTTGTCACTTGGCGAGCATCCTGGGGACAGTAAAAATCTTCGGTTTCAAAATAGAAGCCTGCTTGATCATAGTTTGATTTCGTAATTTCATTGACGCTAAATATCTTAATCGAATTAAAATTTAATCCAGTAAATATATTAATATAACAAAATATACAGAATTGTGTAATAATGTAATGATACAACAGCAAGTAATAATGTAATTTTTTCAGTCACGGAGAAGACACCTATGCGGTTTTAGAGAATCTGTGTAGAGTGAAGAGGTTCAGTGTAACAATCATGTTCATGTCTCCAGCAGAAAAACAAGGTAATTTCATTCTGTCTGTCTGTCTGTCTCTCTCTCTGTCTCTGTCTCTCTCTCTCTGTCTATCTGACTGTCTGTCTGTCTCTCTGTTTGTCTGCAAGGTAACTGCATGGCTATTTTAAAATATCAAACAAAACATTCCGAAAACACTTTTTTGCCAAGGTTCTTTGTCCTTCTAAAGATGTAATGTTATTGTGAATAACTAGAAAAGTACAAAAACTGCTAGATTGCATTTGAGCTCTCATAAACACTGCCTGGTTTCGATGTGAAAGTGCCTGGTATGTGAGTCATACGGTTGGGTGAATTTTGGAAATGTACCAACTTGATTCATTTCACTTTTTATTTTGTAGTTCTGAAGACGTTATTCGATGATTTGAGAGAAAAAGGGAAACACAACAACAATGAGATAACTCTGCTTGAAAAACAGTATCAAATGTAAAGTAGTCAACGTCAAAAATCAATATTGCCCAATTTGTTTTACTGTAAAAATAATGAAGAATGTCTCATACAGAAATGAAAAATCGCACGAGAAAAGGAAGCAAAATAAATAAATAAATAAAATAAATCAATGAGTTTTCACGGATATCTTTGTTTCCGTTGGTGACTTTTAATTAAAATTTAACAGTATAGCAGATGAGATGGTCATCTAATTACAATTCAAGGGAAATAAATATTCATTGTTCATCTGTTCAACATGTATCATACGTTTTGTAATAATTGTTACAAATAAATTGTTTAATTAAAATAGACGTTGTTTAGGTTCTTTTCTTCGGTTTTGCGCAATCTGGTTTTTATGCCATTTAATTAGATTCAGCACTTTTGATTATGTAACATGCACCGAAAGACGTTGTTTAGGTTCTTTTCTTCGGTTTTGCGCAACCTGGTTTTTATGCCATTTAATTAGATTCAGCACTTTTGATTATGTAACATGCACCGAAAGAGTTAAGCCAGACTTTATTTACTTGTTGGTCCCGCCGCTTTCAAAAATCAAGAATTGTAAAAAAAAAAGTAAATAAATAAATCTGAGCCCAAATAACATGAAATCATAACTTTCCATCACCCCATCAAATATTGTTCATAAAAGTTATATTTTGATTCCATAAATTTTAATCAAAAATACAAAAACGTACACAGAAAAGTCAATTTTTCCGATCGCCGCTCTCAAAATTTCCTCCATTGATACGTAATCCAACATATAAAAAAAGTCTGGCCTAAACCACATCACGTGGTACACGATGATCATAGATAATCCAAAATTGAATTAAGGATGTCTCACGTGAGTGAAACAAGGGGGCGCCAACCTCGAAGGGAGGGGTGCCCATCTATTTTAACTACAAAATCGCCAAAGCTACTTGAAAATACAGCGAAACCTGTCATTAACGTCCACCCTATGGAACCAATTTTCATGGTCGTAAATAACGGGTGGTTTTACGCACAGATTCATTTACGGGAAATTATAAGTTTGGTTCTGTAACATCTAGTCACAAGTAACAGGTGGTCGTTAGACTCAGTGATCGCAAATGACAGGTGGTCGCAAGACTCAGTCTTCGTAAATGACAGGTGGTCGTAAGACTCAGTCTATGTAAATGACAGGTTTCACTGCAAGTCGGATAGGGTCCGCCTCTTGTACATCACTCCACATTCACCAAAAGATACCGTATTGCCTCTAATTATGGCACTGGGTGCCAAGATTAATTTTTGAAGGGATGTCTCAATTAGAAATATAAAATAGCAATTTGATTATTGCAAACATCTAACTTTATGTATTTTACAACTAATATAACTAATGTAATGAAGAACATTGCAGAAAATGTCCTTCTAAACTAGACGAAAAGCTCTTGCTTTGGATTACAGCAAAGAAAATTTTAATTAATTTGTCTTGAAAAGGAGGGGGATGGCATAATTAGAAGGAATGTGGTAGTGGGATAAATTTCACTTGGGATCAACTGACTAGACAGCCTAGTGGTAGTACATCAACAGAATTGATCTTTGAATGCGTATATCAATAGGAAAAGTTATGCCACCTACCTGTATTCAAGAATCCAGATGTTCTTTTAATCCTTTTCGAATTATTTTTTTTCGAAAACAAGCGAAAAAAACCCCATCATTCACTACACAAATTGATGTTTTGCACCCAAACTAGCACACAGGCATCAAAATATGTCTTTATTTCAACTGTTTGGAGTCTGATTTTCGAGCTGCACTCAGTGCTGTATCTAAAATTGATTATGTCGCACTTTAGATTTAGTGACCATCACTAAACACATACCAACAACTAGTCCGGTTCGTTCACTAATGTCAGCAATTGCCGAGCTAAAAAGTTGCACTCTGCAAAGCAAAGACATTTGAGTGCCTCTGACTGAACCCGAAATCTGATGGAGAAGTGCGTGATCACGACTTTATACAGGCCTACATGGCCTACATCATGTCCGGTTTGATTTATGTTAATGAGTCAACGAATTCATGTCACGGGACCCTCAAAATATACCTTATATGGTAAAATAATAACGTTTACGTCATATATGTATTATTTTTTTATTTGATCCCAGGTGTCACGTAAAAGCTGCGGTTTGTTATCACCGTCCGCCCGTGGGTTTCGGTGGTGCTGGCCGCAGCAAAATCAAAACTAAAAATTATGGTCTCCTTCAAAGAGTCAGTAATAAGTAAGAATTTATTTGCTTTTATTTTTATAGGTGCTTGAGGTGCATCATCATACCCCCCTCCCCTAAAAAAATCTCTTTATCTATTTGACACCATAAATGCTTTTCAGGGGCGGATCAAGGATTTCCTGTTGGGGGGGGGGGCGCCCGGCCCGTTGGGGGAAGCCTATTTTCGCCCAAAATTTAGCGGAAAGTGCATGAAAACGAAGAAAATTTGGGCCGTTGGGGGGGGGGCGGCGGCCCCCCCCCCCAGATCCGCCAATGCTTTTCAAATTACATCTTTCGCAAAGCATTTCTTGTTGATGGTGATGCTGACTGCGTCTCGTGAGCCCGATTCGCGTATCACCTCAACATAGTGCGTTCAACCGTACCTACCTACTTCACTGTACTTTGTAGTTCTGAAATAGCTGTTTGAAGACTTACGAAAAAAAGGGCGAGAAATAGATATTTTAGAAAAAAAAACAATTATCAACTGTAACATATTCAGTGGCAAATAATAATTACCCAAAATGTTATTAAACCACATTGTAATTGTTGCAAATAAGTATATGAATTGATTGAAAGCCATTTCAGGACTATCTGTACGATTTTGTGTGATAGGTTTATGGATTGTATTTTGGCTCATAGCAAAACATGTTTAGGCGGAAGGAAGTGGCAGCACCGTGTAGTCCTGCTTTTGGACAAAATGACCTCCTTTTCGTCCTGTACCGATCTTGTCCATTGTGTTTCAATTGCAATAAAATCAGCTGTGAATGTAATCTCTTCAGTAAAATTAGACTGACCCAAAATTCTGTCTTTTTACCAATAGAAGTCACTGATATGAGAGGACTTAACCACACTCAAGCAAACTTTGCCAAATCCAAGAAAGTCACAACTATCAGAAATTCAAGAAAATCACTGCTGTGTGGATTCAAGAAAGCAAGGATACAGCAAATATACAGCAAGGATATGCAGCAAAGTATCATGTCATATTCTTACTGTATCATTGTCCTTGGAACCCTATCCCATCATCAAAGGACATAGTAAACGCATTGGGATGCACCTTTTTCCTAGATTTATTTCGTGTAGTTCTTAAAAATTACCACAGATTGCACCATTGCATGATCAATGTGATCACATAAATGTGTTTCTTTCTTTTA
>JBCAUI010195527.1:0-31593 GCA_038406195.1 Haplosyllis anthogorgicola
TGTAATAGAAATGGCTTTAAGCTTTCGCTTGCTCTTTGCATTCACTCCGCCTCACCACCGATTGATGCTAGTCGACAGGTGACATTACATCTTAATATTTCTGTTGGCCAATTTTGAAAAACGATCTCAATTGTCTCATAAATATTAAAGTTTAGTTGCCATATCCATTGCATCCTTAGAAAATATAATTTTTAACAAATAACCTAATTGCTGACATAAAATCAAAATAATATTTGTAAATGCTTATGCAATTTATTGTTGTGACAGCAAAATGATAATAATTCTCAACGTAACGTTTTGTCCGAAGTTATCCAATATATTATGCTCACATATATAGATAACGTGCACATAGAAAATTTAGATAGCTTTGTTATTAACCTCCAAAAGTTCTAGATATCCCCAGATAATCAATCATCAGAGGTTGGAGTTTGAAAGTTATACCCTAATTCAATTTGGAAATTCTGGCAACAACACAAATATTTAAAAATGTTTTGGAAAACTGGACAAACACATGTCCCTGTCAGTGGCTTTCTGAGGCTTTGAAGAGCTGTAAATATTAGCTCTCTGCTTTTGCTTTTTCAAGGGGCATATGTGTAGATACTTTAGCTCTGTTTAAGGTTGTTATAAGCTCTGCATCATTGGTTTAGGAGGCTTTTCCAAAGTAGGGAGACCACAGGGTTCAGAAACTGCAGGAGAAAGCCCTCAATCAAGAGTCAAGTGTGATTTCATGCACCAGAAGCTGAGGAAGACCAGAGCTTTAGTTAAATAGTTCATTTTGGGGAATTGAACCTTGGCCTAGCAAGGATTAGCCCTTCGAGTTAAGGCGAGAGGTTGGAATGGTGGGTGGTCAAAATAAAACAGTGGAATTATGGTTATCAAGCTTATCATCAAAACAGATGTACACAGGCAGCCTTGGTGAATGTGAAAGGTTTTTTCACTCTTTCTCCTTTTATTTTTATTTTTTGGCAAATATTTCTAGATTTAAGAGTCATTCACCTATAATGTTTGCACTAAATTATTATTTATCAAATATATTAAAATTCTTTGTTCTTTTCAGTATTTTACCACAAGTTCAGATTAAAAGTTGTGACACTAACCTCATTTACTACATAAAGTATCAATTGTTTCTTCTCTCTAAACTAAAATTACCAGATTAAATGTCACTAATGAATAATTATAAAATTCTTTTATACATTTTAATAAAAGAAACATACCTCTTTAAAGTCTCTCTATGGCAACACAATTTTTTTTATTTTGAATCCTAGTTTCCTTTGCCAACTTCAAACATTCATTTACACCTTGATACCAAATAGTCAGGCTTATTTATTTGCAAAAAGACTGCCTTACAAGAAGCAAGCTGCACTTTCAAGTTTGACAAGTTTGCAGTGTTAACAAGTTGTGAAGCATCTTTAATTTTCCCTGTGTCTTTTGCATTAGTGGCTCCTTTGCAGAAGATGAACCATTCATATCATGGGATACATTCAAATGTTGGGACATTTCCTATTTTCCCTTAAAGGTCAAAGACTACTTGTAGTTCATGAATTTTGTGTTCTGAAACAAAATCTTGAATTTTAATTTGTGAACCAAGTCTCACACAAGCATTCACAAACAGTAAAGCAGCCTGACATATTACTTGTAGTAGAACTTCGGGATTATTTCATGTTTTTTCTTCAAATAGGATTTGCCACCACAGAGAGACTTTTGTGCAGTACGAAGGAACTTTAGTATTTTATCAAAGGGTAGTAGGTAAATAAACTCAGATATCTGAGAAAGGCTCATAATTTAAATCATTTTCCTATTTTCCAAAAGCTGCATTGATTTTGTGTACAAAGCTAAAAGAGGCTTTAAGATTCGTATAAAGGTGCTTTCCGAATCGATTTGTTGCCTACAGAAGAAAGAAATGCACAGACAAAACCTCAAACCTGTAAAGGTTGCATCAAGTACCGAATTGATGACTACTCGAGTAGATCGATTTACTTTAACTGCGAGAAATTAACAAAACGGATAAAGAGCGTTAGTATTTGATTAAATCAGTTTTAACTATCCCCTTGTAAATAGAGAAAACTTAAAAAGTTTGTCCTTCAGACACAAAGAAATAAAAGTAACCCTATCGGATTTTCGAAAGTGTAACTTCAGTGAGATCTCCTGCGAGAAAATAGAGAACCTCAACAAGTCGGGTACAATAAAGGGGATCCCCATCATTTCAAGTTCCTTTCCTCCTGTGATGCTTTTGTGGAAATACGGTAGATATTTGGAAGCGGTTTTTTGTGTTTTGAAACTTTGCAGGTTGTACATTTTTTCCCATGTTTTTCTTACCAAACGGTAGCTTTGTGTCAATGGAGGATATTAGGAACTTTGTTTATTTTTGCACAATTAAGAAGAATTGGCCTGGAAAAGGAGTGCACTACACAAGGATATCAAATGTGCAAAGCATATGCCTCAGTCAATAACTGGTAACATGATACTAACTTGAATAATTCTTTGGCTTCACTGTTTTTCAATAGAGCCCCATAGAAAGTGGCTGCACTTTCAACTCAACTGGAAGAAGCGCTTGAAAATAAAAGACAAGCCTCCACAAACACGGGTCTATCTTTAAAATCAGGCAGATTGAAAAATCTACGGAGGGACAAGACAAGCCCAAAGCCAAGGTGATGAATGGCTATCTTTCATTCTCCTGCATGAAGCCAGTCTAGTCCAACGTATAGATCTAGCAACGTATATTAAGCCATACATTTTGACCATATCCGTCAAAATGTACCATTAGAAATTAAGGGACTTGATCAATCTGCACATCATCAATGATGAAGGTGAAATATAACATCAAATGTCTTCTTTGGCCAGTGCCTGAAATTTCACCATAAAAGTGAAAAATTCTGCGTAAAGACGCAACTCATTGGAGCAGTAAAGCGTTTTACCACCTAAGAAGACCAGCCAATTATTAGCCCCTCTCAGGGTATTTTTCGCATTTGCAAAGGGTATAATTTGTTTACCCTCCAAAGCTCTTATAATAAATTCCCCCTGTAAGGTTGTGTGTGTCAGGCGCCAGAAGTCTACTTACTTATTACGCATTGAATTAGCAATGTGCAAAACACAGACATTTCGGTTTTCTTTAGCAAAAGTTTCTCGTAAATGTTGTGTAGTTTGCCTTTTGGCTACAAATCTGCAGAAAACGAAGTAAATTGAGAGACAGACGGACCGACGAACAGACAGACGGAAGGATTGACAGCTGCACATGGATCAGTTTTCTGATATGATGCTACTTTGTACCAAGACTGACAGTAATATCATTAGTAATATACATTTACTTGAATATTTACGTAATATAAGGAATAGCAATGGATATAAGAATTATTTTTCTTTACTACAGTACTGTAAATTGTTTTGTTTCTGTAGGAAAATAATTTTTCAAGATTTTACTCACACAAGGTCTATCAATCATGAAAATTAAACATGCTTAAATACGGAGAACAAATGAAAATTTTAATTTAGTGATTAACTAAATGATATGTCCAAAACAATTTACCATATCAAAAGAACACCTCCTCCAGTGTGAAACTGGTGTGAAATTAAAATTCACAATCACAACATCTAAATTTAACAAAGCAATACCAAATATGGAAAGAGCAGTACCGTTCGCTTTATGTGACAGAACTGCAAATCTCAGCTATTGAATTTCTTTCAATGTTTTATTCCCTTTGATCTTTTTTAACTTTGCAAATACAACTAATCAATTGTTACAGTGAAAAAGAGGTTGGCTTTTACAGCTAATGCCAGAATAGGAATAATCAAGATTGAATTGAGTTGAGTTTTATTAAAACTTCCACTCAATGGGAGGTCCAGTAATGATGTGTATTCATTATGATTTTAACTCATCTATAAATATGTCCATTACAGGTGCTTTGCAAAAACTTGATGATTGCATATTGAATAGATTATTTTAAATAATGTAGTTGTGTATCGATAATTTCTGAAAACGTTCAATCTATCATTGCTTGAAACGTTATGTTAGGGAAAATATGGACAAGTGATCAGATTTTTCCAAACATTTATAAAAGACACAGGAATTTAAAATATCATTTTAATATATTTTTAAATTCCCTTGAATGAAATACACGACAGGAAGTTTGAATATTAGTAGAATTAATCTTCATAATGTTTGTAAGAAATACACCACCTACAAAGAAAAGGATTATCTGCAATAATTTAGACCTTAAGAACAAAGAGTTCACAATACTGACTAACATTTGGCCTGAACTAAGTCTGCTAACAAGTTAAAAAATTATGATCCAAAATGTGTGACAGAACAAGAAAAATCTGGTTAAATTGGATTTGGGAGCTAAGAGGCTTAAATCAGACACCCATGGGAACTGACCAAATGTGGAGGCAAGTGACTGCAAACCAGCCTCATCTCACAGATGACAATTCCAACCCATCTAATCATGCATTTACAATGAGAGGGTGAACACACACATCTGATAAAGACACAACAGAGACTTGCACACAGCAAATAGTGTAAAATGAAATCGATTTAGGAAAATCATTGCTCTTGCTGTTAAGTCAGTCGTGCTATGAATTGGAACATTAGTGACAAACAATGCTCAATTAATGTTAAATTGCTTTGAAATTAGATGTTTGCTGCCTCAACAACATACAATTTCTTTCTCATGTATAATGCAGTAATGTCTGTTGAAAGCTTCAGGTACAAAAACCAAACCAGTGGACTCATAAAAATTTAAAGGCTGAAATGTTAACCTGTCCATAAAACTTGTAAGGCATTGTTGCCCTACCATAAATTTCATGTGTACTAATTACTTTATTGCTATAGCATGTAAAATTATCATCATCAGGACCATTATTTGGATTGTGTGAAAATTAAGATACCTAACCGGGAGGTCAGTGTTCTACACTTGTTACAATGATGACCTTTCTGTGCAGCACAACAACATATTAAAAGGGACATTACCTAAAGCTGTTTATGAAGCTGTGATCGCAGCTGGTGATGAGACAAGAAGCTGATGAGAATGTTAGGCACTGATTGGACAAACCCACAAGATAATGGAGAAGAACCACAGCTGATTTGTGGCACTGATACAATAATGTCATCATTAAATCCTCAGGGTACCTAGTACAATCAACACTACAGAACTTTCACTTTGAAGTTTGGATCTGTCCTTTTGATTTTGTCTTTTCATACTTCAAATGTGTCTTTGTCCTTCAGTAATTCTCTTTTATTCTTCTGAAAAATGTTATTCTACATAAATTTGTTCGTTTTTAAAAATAGCTTTCAGTTATTAGAGGGATACAACATTAACTATTAAAACAAATTCAGATCCTTTCATTGCTTTCTTACCCATAGTTTAAGAAACTGGGTCTTGAGCTGTTAACACAAGAGAAATTGGGGGCTTCTTCGAATCCAGATCTGTCCATGATAACTATAATGAAAACTGGATTTTCCTATCAGTCTTCTCATTGAATAGAAGAACCAAGTCAATTTTGCTTTGTGCCTTAATCTCTTTAATTTTCAGCAAATAAAAGTTCCCTCGGATGCTTTTGTTGTCAGAAATAATTGTCAAATATCAGTAATGTGTTCTTGCCTTTTGAGACTTGTACTTGTTTTATTATCTGTTTGAAATGATAGTGACACATTATGGAGTTATAGTGCATTACTTAATTCCACGTTTGTTTGATATCGCTCTGGATTTCCAGTATTTATTTCAATTTTTATGAAAGCATCCAGTTTGAACATCATTCTTTCCAAACATGTAGTAATTTAATCAGACAAAGGTTGTCATATTTGAGCAATATGTCTATGTCATTTCTACCTTCTTTTAAACTTCACTTTTTAAATGCCAAATCCTGATTAATTGTGAGATTACTGTAGATTTGTGCTTTATCCATGTCTTTTTTAACATAAACAAACCCGTGGTCTTATCACTTCTAAATGTGCTGTACCATTCAGAACAGTTTTCTACAGCGCGTGTGTTCAAGGTAATTCATCAAAACTGAACAATGTGTACCTTGTACACGTGTAAGTCACTTGGGTACTTCATGGGTACTCCATTGCAGGGTGGCACCCTTTTGAAGCAAGGCATGTCCAGGGCTTGAAATCGCTCAATAAGCGCAAGGACTGTATTGACGCTCGATAATTCTGTATCAATGGTCCATAAAGAGATGAAGTGGCTTTGTAAGAAAACTCCATTACCTAAATCAACAGACTCTAAAGGAGGTAAAAACTGAATACACAAAGATTCTACAGTTGGCAATAGTGTAAAGAGGCCGATGAAGACTGTGAGGACAAGATCGACAATCCGTATATTTTTTGATAAAACAAAATAACCTGCCGCCGTATAGCATGCAGGTTCATGGTCAAAGTCAAGGTCAATTAATGGGGTGGGAATATTTATTTCGTCTTAGAAAATCTTTTATGGAATAACTTTGCGATCATTAAACAGTTACAAATAAGATACTGGATAAAATGGCTTAAACATATTGAGGTGACCTTCTTTTCTTACAGTCAATTTCATTCACGAATTTTTGGCTCCCCGGTAACAATAATGTTATTTTAACACCACATACAAGCCACTGAGTGGCCTCATCACAGAAAATATTGAATCATCATCTGCAACTCAATTACGTTTTTTCCACTTTGCTTCTAGACATCCCCTGCTTTTTGTAAAGTTGATTTTTGCCACTGGAAAGGACAATCCCAGACACACTTCTGTGAAAAGAGAACGTGTCCAAGTGAAAGGGGACTTGCCACTACAATTGAATAATCTGTTTTCCTTCTTAAAACTCGAGTCCATAGGCATAAAGCATTGGATTAACATTGCCTTATAAAGGCTTAGTCAATTGCTGCAGGGAATGAAGACATGGATGTACAAATGTCGCGCACTCCCAAATTGACGTGCACCCCCTTTTTTCATCCTTTGCAACACTTTTTAAACAGCAAATTACAGAACTTTCCACATCATAACTTGTTGACTGAATGTTGTAGATCTTGATTTTACATGGTTTTAAGTGATTAAATAAGAAAGTTAACACATCTTAGGACACATGGAATGGATTTCTACTGTGCTGTGCTACTTTTGTATAATGTTATATGCTGTGGGCAGTCATGTCATCAATCATTAACAAGTTTTCCGAATACAATTTGCCTGATCTGAAATATAGCACAGTCCAGAAAATAAGTGTCACATGCATGTGCATCAAATCGGCAATTTACAGTAGTTAGTCAGGGGTTGATCCAGGATTTGGTCAAGGGGGGCCCAACTTGTCAAGTGCCAATGTTTGCTGATGGAGCAAAGTGAAGTCATGTGAGCATAGCAAGCAAGTGACAGGGTGGGGCCCAAGAAGCCCTCAGGGTTTTCATTAACAAGTATGCATTCTCCTGTATTTTGGGGAGGACCTTTTTATGTTTAATTTTTCTGAAGTTATTTTAGTGTAGGGTATCCTGAGTGAAGCAAGGTTAGAAAAAATTTGGAGACATTCTAATGAAAATGATGCCAAGTGCAGTGAGGCAGGCAAATTTTTAGAAAATTAATCTTTAAATATAATGCCAAGTGAAGTGAGGCTAAATTTTTTTTGCAACTTATAGTTCTAATTTAAGTGTTTTTGAGGTTCTTGGGGAGCCTGGAGACATTGTAATGAAAATAATGCTGAGCACAGTGAGACTGAATTTTTTTTTAGATAAATAAATATTACATATTATGCCAAGCAAAGTGAGGCTGAAAATTTTTGCAAATTGTAGTCTAATTTTAGTGTTTTGAGGTGCTGGGGCCCCAAAACTGGAGGCTGGGCGGGAGGGGGGGGGGCCCGGCCCCCCTGGATCCGTCGCTGTTAGTTTAGAAGGAAACTACAATTGCTGGCTGTGATTTGTGTAGTACAATAGTTTTTGTCTCATTGAATCTGGAGAAAAAGCATTAAAATATAGTGCTAATTTAGTAAATGTGAAAGAATTAGTTATGGATTTCATTTCAATTGTTGGAAAAATAACGATGTTACACTGAAATTCAATACCTCTTTCCGTAAAGGTTTATGGACATTGAATAAATAATAGCTTGATAAATTTGATATTACAAAAGTTTTGCTAAGAATTGGCCTAAATGGTGGAGTCATCAAGTACATTAACATAAGATAATGGTTATTATGACAGTAAACGTAATATATGTTAAAGGTCACCTGTCTGATTGACAGTGACTTTCCTGTGAATGGCCACCAGGGGTCACTGACAGCATGTAACTGATATCTCTCCACTGCTGTAGTTTCCTGCAAGTTTCCTTCCCTTTTCAGGAAGAGTTACCTCCATTTCCCACATTAAGGAATAATGTTTTGTTTTTGTGGTTAGTTTATTTAGGCCTAATGGCTTTTGCTGTTTTTTAATTTCTTACTTTTTGTGAGAATTACTTTATTCACTATGCATATCACAGTGGCTTTCATGGAATATTCTGAAAATGTTTGGTACATAAATGCATAGAACATGCAACATTCTCAGTTTAAAGCCATTGCTAGGTAAAATCAAACCAACAGAAGTAGTATCTTTTCTTTACATCGAAAAGCCATATCGGACTCTATATTAGGCATATGTTTTACAACGAAAATATAACACAGCGGGGTTTGGCCTAATTTAACTGTGAAATTACCATTCCTTACGACATCGAGTGAGGATAGAGTTACATCAGGTTTGAATATGAGTTTTATGATTATTACCTAGATCTTTGAGCCTTTTTTGGTGAAGTCTGATGATATTAATAATGGGGCTGTCAGCTAGGAGAAGTGACAGGGGTGGGTCAAAATGCCTTCCTCACAGACCCGCTAATTTTCTACAACTGTAACCATTTAGGTCTTTTTTTGGACATTTGATATTTTCTAATTCAGACAAACTTTTTTGTGCCGAGTTCAATGTTATCTGATTTATTTTAAACCATTTTGTAATCACTTTTATCTTTTTGAAAGTGTTAGAAGACAAAATTTAAAAGTTTTTCAAAGTTATAATTGAAGGATTACAGAAGTTAAAAATGTCAATTCGTTTTGTAACCCATTTTCAGCTCTTACAGTGTTAAACTAACACATCTTCAGTAATTATATGCCTCTCTGACATCCATATGAACATCTGATTACAACTTGGTAACATTGGGTAACTTTTCTCTGCCCCTAGCTAGACTTTCCTATTAATATTTTTGACACTCTAATTACCTGGTGTTGAACCTGTAATTATTACTGTGATCTTCCTATTTATGAGGTCATGTGATCCCTTTATCAGGTCATGTGATCTCTATTCTGTTCGCTGTCCAGGTAAAGAATGGGTCTAATCTGATTTTTTTTTGTTTCATGTGAGACTTTTTTAAAGAAAGGCAATTGTCCTCATTTTTGGTCCTACAGCATAACAACAGGAAAGGTAATAGGCTCATTTCAGTCACAGCCATTCCGTAAAAATGTGTGAAAAATAGTCGCATTATTTTTGTACTGCTAATTACAAAAACAGAAACGAAAGTGTGAACATTTATTTTATGTGTTGCTTATAATGTAATATTGCCATTTTCCCATTTGGTAATACTATTAATGTAGTTTTACTGCATGTCAATCAATGAAGCTTTTGAAAAGATTTTAAGAATAACATCCCAACTCCCTTGTCAGCATGTTCCCAGTTCTTAGTACCAATCAAATAAATCCCACAGGCTAACTCATTAAAAGTTAACTTTTTTTCTACAGCAAATAATTTTCATGCTTGGAATGACCTGTTACCTTCAATTTAAATACATCTTGTCCCTTTCCTCTATCACTTGAGTTCATCTCTGCCCCATCCCTGTAAATAGCTGTGTTTCTAGTGTAACATGTGATAAGAACAAGGTAGATATTTGTTAATTCTGGTTATACGTCTGATAAGGGGTTAATTACATTGAACCGCATGTCGCACTATATAAGATAGGTAATTTTAAAATAAAATATATTTAATTCAAATCAAATATTTCTATCAGTTAGTGATTTTTTTTCATTTTAGGTTTTCTAGCTGTGTTTCCGAAAACACAATTCCATACGTCATTACAATTTTCTTTGTGAAGATTGCTTTAGAAATCTTTTAAGTTCTGTTGTAGTCTAAAGAGTTGAAATAATAAATCCTTTCTTCAATTCTCACGATAGCCTGTGTGTAGTTACCCTGTCTCAGGCAGCTAACCAGTCAGCACTCTGTCAGGACTTAAAATTTGGCCTGTGGCTATTACTTACCAAAGATGGGCACAAGGCAAAACGTACCGAACAGAGAGCACAATAATCATCTCAATCTCCTCTATCTACACACATTCCTATTACTATTACTGATCACTATCTCACCCATAGCACCTAAATTACATACGAATACAGAGTGTATATGGTTTGTAAGAAAGCGCAGAAAGAACTCTTATTTAGAAAAAAAATCACCTTTGAGAGAACTGCGACAGATTAAGTGCGAGTTATTTTGTTATCTTTCTAAAAGGTACTCAGAATTAGGATTAAACTAAGACGAAAATGAATATAAAAAGTTGGGTTTAAATGCGGGATTTACGAACGATGTAGCGTGAGTAAAATAAAGTACGACGAAGTACCAATTAAATTTAAATGTTAAGTGTAATATTATACTGACATCTGTTGTTAACGTCATTAAATTCAAATGAACTAGTCAAATTTAATATTTTATGGATAAATTTCATGAAGATAATTTTGATTACATTTTAAAATAGATGATTGAACGGGACGTGGGTGGGGAAGCTTCAAATCAACCACAAACCAAATGAAGTTATTTGTTAGGTAATAAAATAAATTGCTCTTATTTACATTTAATTCTCTCCAATTCCAACCTTCACTTGACATGTTTATTTATCAATTTTCCGCACGATAGATCAGATGATACTCTAATACAAACTTAAATATAGATAAACAAACCGAAATTAAATCAACGGTGGATTTTGGGCGACCCCCTCAGGTGGGGAAAATAATGCTATAAAAGCCATTGCGTAAGATACTCTTATTTCACTTTACGTTGTAAACAAATACTTGAAGCGCTTTTAGCTTAGATTTGATTCAAACCTTCCGTTTCACTTTGAGAAAAGGCAAATTTAAGTATTAAGGCATCTTTCAAATTTTATTAACAGAACCGTGTTTGAGCTCGTTGTTTTGGACGCAGCGTCTTCTTGCCTAAAATGTTAAAATGCCGTGTTTTAAATTGTGCTTTAATTAATCTACAACACGTTTCTTTTCTAGGCTGGTAAATAATCCTCGCAGTTCAGTATGCCATTAAGCTATGCAAATTAAGACATTAGGAAATAACAATTAAAAATAGTGAGAAAATAACCACATTGTCAACCTTTGTACCAAACGCACCAAACAACACCAAATTTAACACGAACCACAAGTAAATACCCAAACAAAAACCGTCTTTATTTTTTTTCAGTATTTGATTTTCGCAGCCATGCACGGGTCCTAATCCTGTTGACTTACACATTTAGTGACAAAACGTTAAATGACTTGGAAACAAAGAACTGAACAACAAAACAACAAATCCGCTTGTCTCCGTCGAGAACTGGTTGTATGTGCACCCTTTCGCATCCATCTACTTTGTGTAATTTAGGAATCTTTTGGCAAAATTATATTGTCATGTAACATTAAAACAGTTGTGATGAAATTTTTTTTTTTATAAATGTTTGTGTATGTTTTGGCATGCATTAAAGATTAACTTGGAAGAGGGATGTGGGTTAACGTTTGCTTTCCTTTGTCTTTGTCAAAAATACATTTTCACTGATGCCTTCAATTTCTGCTAAAATAGATATTGATGAAGCATATTGCTCGGATTTTCTCCAAGCTTTTCTGTTCCTGGAGTAGGGGATGCATTGTAGTTTTAGCTCGTGTCTCTCTGTGCATGTTCTTTTGGATGAGATCAAGTTTCACAACACTGTGCTTTTGACAGCATGGCAGAGAATAACTAAACATTGCTGCTGCGGCTGCTTGTTTGTTAATTACTGAGTACAAAAAACATGCTCAATTCGATTGGTTTTGTTCTTGCAATGTAATTTATGATTAAAATTAATTTACTAAATAATAATGTCCAAGTTGCAGCACTAATACATGATATCAGTTTTCGGTATTACAATGTTGTGTTCTTTTGCCATTGGACTGATCTTGGTCAATTAATTGTAAGAAAATAGCAATAAATTTATTCTCTCTGTCAATAACTCTGTTCCAAATATTAATGAAACTATTGAAATATGAATAAAAAATAAATGAATATGATATATAACAAGCAATCAAAGCTATCAAATAATGGCCAATGTGTGAAACGGTGTAATTTATGGCTTTGCTCACAATTGATATTTTATAAATATATGATATGAAATATAGATCAGATGAAAACTGTTTTATCAATGCAATCAATATATTCAATTACTTTTTTGCAGAAAATAAAACACTCCATATATTATTTCATATTTCATAACATACAAAGCAGCCACACACATTGACAGGGAACAGCCATGTTTGGAACCTGCCTCGATCTATCACCACTCTGATGTGAATGGTAATAAAATTTGATTGGCATTCAGCATCATGGCATTGCCATCAGGCATCATAACTGGAGGTCCAATAGAATACGCGACTGCGGTAAATACACGATTAAGTGCTGACATCTCGTGTAACACTCTAGATTTCTCTCGAGATAAAGTTGTGGAAAAAATACATGTACGATAGAACTTGACAAGTCACACACAGTTGTCCTATATGGATCGAGTCCTTTCTACTCCTTTCACAACAAACCATGTCATCTCGAAGAGAAGCAAATATGCGTCAAATAAATTTGTTCCAAATTTGCCATAATATTCAACAGTGCTGTACGATCATTTAATGTACCGTGGAAACATTGACCCTCGGATAGACAAAAAAGATACAGTTAGAGGTCTGTTCGATGTCCAGATTTCATTTACGACATAATGGAACATTTTATTTACTTTCTACTTTGTAGAAGGAAAGCCAAGCAAATTTTCCATAAACAATTAATTAGAAATCTAACAAGAACGAGAAATTGAGAGGGGAGGACTGTGGGTATAAACGTTTTTTGGTACCATGAATTCATCCCCTCATTCTTTGCCACCCAGCTTTCAGAAAAAATTTCCAGAGCTTTTGAGCAGTCATAACTCTCGCTAATAATATGTTGTTTTGCTAAGATTGGTGAAATAAATCTAACACTACAAAATGTTATGACTTTCTACAACTCGTGAGTGTGTTGGTGGTCCTTTCTTGCTCTCTGTGTACCGATGGCAACCTCCTTAGACCCCTTTCAAGTTCCAAACACAAAACACACTTGCTGAGCCTTCTCCAGCGAATCTCTCATATTCTTTCAAAGTTTATGGTTTCGCAATTTGCGACCTTCATAACTGCATAGACAGATCAGACTTCAATAAATAATTACAGAAAGCCACACTTTCTCACTTTGTATCACTTGACTCACACAGGGTTCTTATTTAGGTATCAATCAGAGAATGTATATAAACTATTACCAAGTAATACCAAGGCCTGTAAAGGGGTGGGAGGGTGGCACCATAAACAGATAATCTCATAAAAACAGGATCCTTGGAGCCTGGGTGGGTTGCGCCAGTCCAGATTGAGGCCTGTAACCTAAATGATCCTGGATATTGAACTCTTTTGATCTTTCCGGACAAAGAGATCTGTCCCTGGATTAAATTGTAGAAGTACACAGGCAATTTCTGGGGTTAATGGCCAATAAAGTATAATGCTCAACGACCTGTTCGCAGTGAATGCCTAGTGCACCTCGAAAACAGTAGAAACTTATCTTGTTTACCTGCATCTTTGCTTTTTCCCTTTAAATTTTAATTTCTAGTATCAACTGACCCCAAATCGGTTCCAATGCAGTTTCTGTTCATATCACTTTAAGACCAGTTGTGTCCACATCCAAACAGCAGTAATCCAGTTTCTATCAATGTTCCTCTGTTAATCTTAATAATTTTTTCTGAAGTCATTCTGATTCACTTTGAAACCACCTCCTGAGGTGGTCAAGATGAAAGTGGTCTCAAAGTGAACCAGAACGACTTCAGTGTGTGTCTGAACAAAGCGATCTCAGAGAAACCAGTTTGAAACCAAATGATTTGGGCCCAGTGTAAACAGGGCTTAATTTGCAAGATCCAAAAATGAAGAAATGTGAAATGTTAGAGCGTAAAGCATGACTGTAAGTAAACATAAAAATACTGCAAATTAACTATGATTGATTTGCTTTAGATGCCTCAAATTACTAGGTTAGAGAACCCTGGGAATGGTAATGATGCAACTAGGGTAACTACATATGTATAAGTCTTGACCAACAAATTGAAATGGACGGCAACAGACATAGGTCTTGTACAAATTAGAATCATGCGTTCAGTAAATGCACTGACGTTTATGGACAGTTTATTGACGAGCATGACGATCCTAATGAAATGTTAGTTTCAGATCCGAGTCACATTCAGGAATGAAAGAATGAATTCAGCAAATCGAGTATCGATATTCCGGAACAAATTCGACCGCGGATCTTCTAACAGCACTCCATTACGTGTTATCAAATTATTAATTGAGCAGTGGCAAAAAGGGTCCAAAATCATTATTCATGCACTTTCATTATTCTTCTTAGCGCTGTATCTAAGTATCATTTAGTGAAGGACAAGAGAGATCAGAATCAGAAACCAGTATACTTTAATAAGACTTGAAAAATTTAACCTGATACTTCGGGGGGGGGGGGGGATAAATGGTACAATACTGTAATGCATGTTTTGATGATTGGGGCCTTACCATTCCGATAAAAAATATTTAGGTACAACACATATGCATTGTGCAGTGCACAGTTACATAGTACATTAACTTAGGAGAAATTATATGTCAATTTCGTATAAAAACAAAGCAATACAGATGCTGTGCCTGTAACGAAAGTGAGAAAAAAAAAACTGGTAGTGGAATGAATCAGTTTGGATAGGAGCAATGTTTTGATACGGGACAAAGTACTTATCGTTCCATTCTAACAGTACAAAACACTAAAACACAACAACGGTCATCTGCACACATCTCATCTGCACTACTGAAAGCTGATGCCAAGCTTATCTGGAGTGATGTATGTCTGCTAATATTTTGCTCTGTTGCATCATTTGAATTAGACCAATGCGATAACACACCTTTCTGCCAGCAGGCAGGGGGCAGAGGGGGCGCTACACCAGGTGTGTTGATCAAGTGCAGGAGGGAGCTCCCCCACCTGTGCTGCTCATCTAGATCATGCGGGCACGCTGACCCGAGAGGGTATGGGGGCTCACCTCGAGCATATGCCTCGCTCCCAGGGGCCAAGATAGGCAGTCTGCCTTGAATCATGGAAATATCGGATCATCCGTTAATCTGGATTTATGCAATCCGTAATAAAGTCGAGTGGGTCTCATAGTCCATTGCATTTTCAGGGGCGTACTTACAGGATCGCTTGGATTTGTTGTAAAAACACCAAAAACCAATTGCACTTCGTGTGAAATTATTTCAGTCGTGTAATAGGAATTATATCATAAAAACTTACCTGGAGAACCAGTTTCATCTGGTTGAATATGCAGACCACTGACGGTTTTTTTTACTGCAGCTGTGGTGCCAGGTCTATACAAGGGAATTAACCCGTTTTGACCTGAACAGTTACAGGGCTCTAACCCTGTGCAGAGACACGTGTTTACCCCTTCCAGGGTCCTCCCAACATCCCCTCCCCCAAGAAGCTGACTAATGCACAAAAGTAATTTTGGATGTATATTTGCGTAAGTAGATTGACCAACTGTTAGGTCAATGGCAGCTTAACCTGTGTAAATGTGCCATATGCACTGATCCGTGTTGACCTTATCGAGGGGAGAACCATCTCGTATGCAACATAAACGTTACGAATATGTCGAGAGGACTCATCAATCATTCTATTTCGAAAAGAATTTGAAAATCTTCTTTATTAAAGGCTTAATGAACGGTCAGTAAATCTGCTGCTCTTTTGTTTTAACGTTGCAAATAATTGAATCTTTCTGGCATCCTGGTGCCAGTGGTGGACCGAAGTGCAGTCAGTCCCCCATCCAGGCAGTACGAAATGTCCTGATGTCCCAAAAAGCTGTGCAATTACAGAAAATAATAGAAATATAATTAAACTCAAACACTGGTGACATATTGTAATGTTACTCGTAGATTAAATTTTATTTTGTTCAATTATTATTTAAGATCCAGGTTTTTTACGTTTTCTATTTTGATGCAATAAGTGTAATAAGTGATAATCACTGCGTAACTTTGTTTCGTGGGGATTTGCAAAACACTCTGAAATTCTAGGCACCTTTGAAATCGCATATCACCCGCAAGCCATTAGCATACAATCATATTGTGTTCCAGAATTCAGCTACCGTTTGTTGTTGAACAAATTGTAATTGTTTTAGAGCGCTTAATGTGATCCCAGTAGCGAAACCATAAGTCACAGTTTGATTTTTCTAGGCACCTTGAAAGTGATCCCACCAGATGGTAGACTTGGGTAATCAGATCAAGAATGCCAGTGTATTATATGCATTGTAATTTGTTTAGAAAAACTATTATGATCACCTAAATGGCCACACTTGAGTACAACAGTAGAACTCCTGCTGTATGTTCCCAGAGGTTCCCAGAAGTAGAGATGTCATATTTCTAGGAATGCGGTGTTGAGTATCAGTGGCATACGCCTCGGAGTGACACATTCATACAAACAAGCATGCTGCAATGACACACAATACTAGTGGCAATTTACTATAGCGAAGCTGGAGGTGGACGGATTGAATTTCGTGTAGTAAACAAGATCAGCTGTTGTCTTCGATGCATGTTTACAAGCATAAAGGTGTTTTTGTCTTCCCGGAATTCTTCCTAGAAAAGATTCGCAAAGTTTTAGGAGATATGAAGGTAAAATGTAGAAAAACTTACGGCTCATCTTTAAATGAAGGTTAGATAAAGATTGTTGTGACCCCTTTGATAGGAAAGGAAACTTTGACAATAAGATATCAATTTCGGATAATATTTGATATGTGTTTGCTTTTCTGCAATGTAAAAAAGATTATTTCCATTCCCAATCACTATACATGTACTGTTTGAGTGATATTTGGCCCTATTCACTTGAATTTCGCACAAACGTTTCGGATACCTTATTATGAAATGCACACCTTCCCCTTGACCGGAAAACTTCCAAATTTGTAACTACAAGATTAGGTTATATAATAATTCTAGACTTAGAAAAAAAGGGCGATGCAGTGTTAAATTAGATATTAGGTGCGTATGATGATGCTCTGAACTATTTGTAGCCTTTCGGATAGTGCCACTGCTATCTGAAAGTAAGTGCGATATTGTTTACCTGCAAAGTGATACTTGTTATTACAAGGTTAATTTGGTACTCATGACTTGTTGAAGAAACACCCTGATGAGTAAGCTTTGGAGTAGCAAAGCCACACTGAAACAATTGCCATCAGGTCTAGACCAAGTGTTTGGAGCTGCTCACAATCTGAGCCACAATGTCTCTGCCGTGAAAGTTTGTAAACCTGAAACACCTTGCACGGTAAACCGCAACTATGGTTCAGAAAGCAGTCCGGCAATAAAATTTTTGATTGTACTCTCAAGTTGCAATTTATTTCAATTAATAATTGTATTGATGGTGATAGGGTGGGAAAAGGTTGAAACGCATTTATGTAAATAATTTCAATTTGAATTGTCGAGGTAAGTCTGAGGGTTGCTAATCGTTCTTTTTCAACTTGTCGTTACAGTATGTCTGCAAAAACCATACGAAAGCAATTGCCATCAGGTCTAGACTGGCTGTACTTAACCGTGTTGAAGCTGAGCCACAATGTCGCTTCCAGGGATCAGTGTAAACATACGTAGGTGATGTAAAGTCAATCAACTGTTATTCGTGGTGATCAGTATCTCGTACAAGTGTACAAAGAATTTACCGGATTAGGTGTCTTCAGCACTTTTGCCAACTTGGGTCCACACTTTGAAGGACTGTTACTGTTATATAGATTGGTGTGGCACACTCTCACCAAAGATACTATTAAAGGGACTTTTTGCTCTCACCGTTGAAAATTGCACATAACATTAAAATTAATCAAATCGGAGCCTTTGATAGTCTATTTCAGATAGAAACGTTCCGTCATTAGATCAGAAGAAAAATTAAATACGGAAACCTACTGTTAAAATGGCGAAATTATAAGGGCAGTATGAAATATGCCTTCTTTATTTCGGATAGAGTGTCATAGTTCATTCAGTGTGGTCGAAGGTAAAACTGCAAATCTTTCATGTAACTATTAATTTATTCCATTACCAAATCACTTAAATAGATTTTGCATCCAACGTTGGTCACGACTATCCAGGTACAAATGAAATGAATCTCTTGGTCCAGAATAGAGTAGGTGTGGACTCATTCACTTCAATCCAGAATGATGTACACCCTTGCACACCTGCGTATGACTCATAGGGTACTCACGTTTACCCGAAGTATCCAGGTTATGAGTACTCGTCTTATCAATCATTGATTCTTGTACAACAAGATTAATAAAGTGATAAATATGCATTCCCGAAAAGTGCTTTCTGTCAGAGCGGTTTAAACTGTGGCAAGGACTGACAGGTTTACAGGTACAGATGTGGATCTGATGAGAAATTAACCGAAAAAACCACAAAGGTTTTTTTGAATGTGAAATCTTGAGAGATGACATATTCTTTGGTCTACTATATAACTTGATGAAGATGAAATGAAAACAAGAAAATAAAATTTGTACAATAATAAGGTGTGCATTTCTTTAGAATAATTCGGGTTGACAAGCAGCTTAGAGGTGCCTAGAAATACGGCTTTACCACACGTGCAAGAAGCTTGTAGATAAAAGAGAAGTATGGTTAGAAGGTGTAGAAGGTCTATGCCTGTCAGTAGCCCTGTTGCTAAACCTACATCAAATAGAATTACAAGTACAAACATAATTACTCAGCCTATATTTCAACATGACTACAATAATACATCTAGGTACCAAGAAATGCAGATATCAATTAAGGCAGCTTTTAATTTGATGGATTGCCTTTCATTTGCCATCTTTAAAAAGCGGTTATCGGGTGAGAAAATGAAATAGATAATAAAAACAATACAAGTAAATAGTCTCAACAAACTCAAAAAGTATCGTTAAAATTAGGTGCAATTATGTCTCAACTGGAAGTGACTCAGCGAATATATATCATTCTACCATTTTCGGTTGGTATTGGGATTTTTTCGTAAATTTTCAATTTCAAAGGGATGAAGGAAATATAATCCAGTAACTTTAGGCGCAGATTGCGAGCGAGAAAGTAGTTTTACCGAGGGTTGGTTAGTGATCACGCATAAACTACTTGCTGCCTTATTAGGCAACTAAGCTGTGAGTTCCGTCTAATTCCGACGCCTAAATCGTACGGGAGTTACGCGAGGTGCAACATAACATGATGCCAACAATTATCACTGTTCATTTCCTTTTACATGTATGTATCGGAAAAAATACTAAAACACCAAATATACGGTTCTGTGTATGTCTTTAATGTGCCAAATTTACAATGGGGTTGAAATCTCCGACTGCAGTTTCAGTTAAATTTTCGTCAGGGAGATTGCTATGCGTAGTCAGGTAACTGGCGGCATTAAGTAGTCTTGGTAGGTGTACAGTGTCATTTTAAGGATCGTTAGTTTCTGAAAAAATTCAACATTGGTCTTGGGGACTAATGCCCCCTTAGATAGAGTCTAGAATCAGCCAATCTTCGGGGTGGTCTTCCAGTTGGTACTCAGAGTCAGTGTCAGATAGTTCTAATTCAGCTAACAGTTCTTTGTTCATTAGTTCCAACTCAACAAGGTCACATTTATCCAGGGTGTCTTTTGGTGATGGTATAAAATCAATGGGCCACTGTGTGGGTTTCAATGTTTGTTGATACACAGTCTCAGACTGTGTAGGTAGTCTATAATATGGCCTGCTGTTGATCTTTTGTGGGGTGTACTTCTTTTTCAAGGGTGATGGCTCAGGGCTCATCTCTCTGATACTGTATTCTGTAATTTTCTTGGTGGTCACCAGGCCATTGTGCTTGGTTTTAACATGTGTTCATGCATTGTCTAGGCGGTTATATTTACTGTCACACAGGGTACACTGGTGTAAAGTGATTTTTTGTGCATGTAAGATTTCTATGTGTCTCCTAAGGGAAAATTTTTGACTGAAAAAAGTCCACAATGTTCACAGAGGTACTGGCACCCCTCCATACCTGTAGTATAATGTCTTGGATCCACATTTATGTGGTTATACCTTGATAAAATGTTTATTTTTATGATTTTTTAAAGAAAATTCCAAATTTTTGTTGTTTTTCGGTGTAGGAGTCCTGGATACTGGTTCTCCTGACGTGCTGGTTCGAAAACATGGTTATCAGTGGGGGTCTCCCGAAAAGGTGCAATTCCAATTCAGGTCTGGGTTTTGGTGTTGATTCTAGTATGGACTTGCTGTGATGTTCTTGTAATCCTATGTAGAGTCTTATTGTCATGTGATTTCTCACATATGTGGTGTTTGAGACAATGTTTTGTTTTTTCTTTGTTTTGTCTTGGTTGACCCGCTTCAGATTGGATTCATCTGGTTCTACCATCTGGAATTGAGTCCTTTTGGGTGTAGTGTGTCTAATATTATCATCCAAGCTTCTTCCAGTCTTAATCTCTTGTTTTTGTGTAGTTGTTTGTCTAGTGCATATACTGTGTAATCATCACTTGTGTGGTTGTATTCACTGTAATGTTGTGATACTGGGTTGTCTCTGGTGTTTCTCGTGTTGTTTTCATGTCCTCTACATTTGGTGTTGAGTGTGTTCTCTTTTACATGTATGGTAACCGTCTTATATTTCATAGTTGATCGCTTTTATCACCATCCCCAGGTTTGAATTTCTCATATTTGGGCTGATAATGCTTCTGGGAAACAAGGATTTTGTAGTACAATGCAGTTCACAATATTCCGCCAAGTTGCCATATTTATTTATTTATTTTTATAAGGAAGCAATTAGACTTGTACCAGATACATGTAAGTGGAAAGGGAGAAATCTCAGTAGTCTTATCATTCTTGAACAAGCAATGCCAATGGACCTAAATGTCAAGATCTTGTTATAGAATCGGAGATGTTTGTTTGGAATTAAATCACCTGTGGAATGCAGTTGAGGATCTAGAGAGGGATAATTGTTCATTTACATAAACAGGAATTTTTTCTTCTTTATTTCACCACTTATTTTTAAAGGCTCCTTCCATTATTATTTTGTCAAAAAGTAGCAATCATTTATAGCTGGGCGACGTGGCTCAGATCGAAATACACTATAGAATAAGGCATATCCCTGGCATTAAAACGTTGTTTTAAGTCCAGGAGCAAAAGAATTGGTGGTGCACTTTTAATTTTGTAAAAACAAAGCAACTATTTAACGTGCTGTCATGGAACCAGTACCGCCGAATGCGTTTAGCCACAAACCTCCTGGATCCGCCCCGAGATGTCACAAGATAAAGTTGAACACCAGTTGAAGTGAACCGCTTCCTGTCCTTGTTTACAAATCAATTAAATGGGAAGTAACTTCAAATAAATAAGACACATTAGATAAGACAATATGAAGACCCTGATTGATGTTTAGAGTATCAATTAGGTTTGCAGACTGCTGCTAATGTTCAGTGACGCAAGCACAGGTAACCCTACTTATTGCCCTTCACTGGCGATAACGGGAGCTATCACATTACTCATGGTGCAAACAAATAGAAGTAGGGCTAGGACGACTAGTCTAGACTAGTCGATAGTCGAGTTGTGGGCCCCGAATAGTCGACTAGCAAATCACTAGTCGACTAGTCTATTTCCTTATAAGGTAAATGGCCAAACAGTTCACTACTGACCATTAATCTTAATATTTTCACCTAAATTAGCTTTGTATTGCAATTTGACAGCATGTGACAACTTGATTTTATAAAATACAACTATTTTTGTAACATAAAACAAATTTTTGTAATTGTTTACATGAACGATGACAGAAAATTCATTAAATATGTGGGATTTTTCACATTATGAAGAGGTTCAAACTGTGCTGCACTCAGCAGATAACAATATTTTGCCCTTGATACGACTAGTCGACTAGTCTAGACTAGTAATACACCCGACTAGTCGACTAGTAAAATTGCTAGTCGTCCTAGCCCTAAATAGAAGCACCGCTGCTTTTCAGTGGGAACACAATAGTCTACATTGAAGTAAAAGACTATTTGATCCTCGTGCCATAGCAATGAGGGTCTATGTATTGGACGAACACCCCCCCCCCCCCAACCCGGACTGGGGAAAATGCATTTCTGGCCATTTCAGACAATTCTAGGAAAAAGTCGGGGGAGGCATGAGGGTCAGTGCTCCATCAGGTCACCTTGTTTGCATTTAAATCGCAAAATTTCTGCAGATGTAAATCTGTTGCGTCAAAACCTTGCGTTTCAAATGAGTTTTGCTAACGGCAAGAACTCTTTTGAAAACCAGGCTAAAACACGTTTTACCAGTCAGAGAAAGGTCTAATCTGAGTTAAGTCGTAATGAATGTTTGGATTTGCTTTTAAGCGTGCAATAATTGCATCTGTCACAAACCCTTATCGAACGAATGTTTGGATATTGTTTTGAAGCGTGCAATAATTGCATCTCTCATAAACCATTATCGTTTTATCGAAATAATCTTCAGCACTGAAAATTCAAACAACAATCCAGTGGTCAACACTCGACAGTAAGGCGTGTGGCTTGCAAGAGACATACAAGTGTCAGTAGTAGGGGAGGAAGGCAACCTGAGCCTGCAGATACCTGCAGTTAACCCTTGTGGAAGTCCAGGGATAACATCAACAATCTTGTCTGACTACAGACCACTTTCCCACGCTGCAGTTTAGTTACTACCTGTACATAGCTGATCTATGATCACCGATGTCTGAAGGTGATCACCTAATCACTTTCGTACAGTCAGTCGCCCTCTTCTTCCTAGAAGTTCCTGGAAGCGATCCTCAAGTGTGTTGCTGCAAACATAACAGGTCCCTGGAAAAAAAGAAAAGCAGAAGTACTTTGCCAATTTATGTTATTTGAAACAGCGTAAAATTATCCAAAATAAATGAAATAAATATATGTTTATGAATATATAAGGGACACAAGGTTCTCCAAACAGAGCAATTCAACATCTTAAAACAAGAAGAGTAAAAATGTTGCCAAATTGCATGACAAAAATATATTAACCAAAGAAAATTGAAAAATAATATTTCATGTAATGAGGTTTTTCTTGGGTGTTTTTCTTCATTGAACTACATAAAATCCACATCATATTTTATGTTAATAGCACACAGGTAAATGACACAAACAAGCAAATTACAGGATAAAAGAACAAAACTACTTTAGATTTATACAACTTCCCACGATGTTCAAGGCGTCTTTTTATCGGTATTTTCTGATCAGTTGTGCATGTAAGCTCATCTGATTTCCTGGAAGTCATCTTCCTAGAATGGCTTTCGCAGGTTACCCGTGTGTGTTTATGTTTACCGCGTATATATAGATAATGATCGTCTCAAGTGCGTAACCAGTCATTTGGGATCATTTTGGCACATTTTCACCTCATTCTACTGCAAGATTTAAATCAGTCCCTGGAGGAGTATTGAAGTTTCAGACGTAATCGACGTCATTAATGAAATGAGAAAAAAGATATCGCAGAATGCATTGCATAAATAAGCATCCGTTTCACCCATTTTCACCTAAGTATCGAACTATTTATTTTTAATTGTTGACCACGAGTGGTCAATGTCTATGGTACGCCAGAGTCGACTTGCAGAGCAGTCAGAAGTTTGGAGCCAACGTCGCGGACTTGTTTGTAAACTTTCTGCTGAGGACCCACAAGCATAGGTGTTAACATTTCAATAGCATGGAGCCCAATGTTTGATAATATTATAGATATTTTCAGAATATAATATGCAGCAACTTGAACCTTTGACCCTGCTGCCTTGACCCAGATATTGGACACTGAGATTTTGCCCGAATCCTGGAAATTTGCACATAATATTTATCCGTATGGATTTGGTCAGCAAAACAAAGTACGAAAAGATCCAAAGCAGCTCGCCATGCAAGAAAGCGATCGGATTGTTTCAGTATATAACAACTATAAATTGCCGATGGCCATTCTTTTATCGCTCTATTGAGTTCATAATTTGAGCACGTTATTCATTTTGTAACAAATTAGGCCTATTATCTCAAGTCAGCTGTTTGTATGAAAAGGAAGTTTGGTTTTGGTAAAAATTCGCTACAAACTTATAATTTCATATTTCTTTGACGTCAATCGTGGAAAATAAAAAGTACAGCGTTTGCATGTATTTTACATCTGGGTGTTGTGTTTGAGAGATGTAAACCAAAAACACTTACAAATGTTCAAAGTACAAGTATGGTATGATTGCTTAAGTGTAGACAATAGTTATCTTTTCTATAAAACATATGCAAACATTAATTGAAACCTTTTTTTCTAGTCATTATTTTTGGAGTGGGTGAAAAACAGGATCTGTTATCTCATATCGAGTTGGTGACCTTGTATTGCGTACAGCATCTTCTATATGAAGTGTATCACAGTCTTTAATTAAACTTCATCCTTAATCATCATGACTTTAATTAGATTTTCGTTTTTATCAATATACTACCAGACTCTTTATCAACGAAAGCTTATTGAAGATGAGTTTTTGTGCATGAAAAAGTATAATTTAAATCGGCTGATATCTTTTAGTTTTATGTTATGTTTGGACTTAATTATGCGCACGGACTCTTTGGGAACATAGAATACATCAATCAATGTGTTTCATGGTTCCATCGTAAAGACTTCTGATACATTGTATTATTAATTAAAATGTCAAGTCCACATGTTATACTTTTTATTGCATGATAATGTACATTTGCTTTGGCATAATCAAAAAAACATAATGAAGAGAAAACAAAAAAGGCAAAGTTTAATTAAACTTAGGATGCAATTTGTTGCAAAGATCAAGATTCCGGTACACACGGATTACTGCGTCGATATCATCTCAAATCACAGCCTCAGCGCACCAAGATGTAAAATTGGTACTGACATTGTTACAGAAAGAGCATACGGAACATCAAGTGCAACTAATTAATTCCAACCATAACTCGTTTCAACTTTAATTCACATTAAATTAAAATAAATATTCACATGTGCGAAAAAAGCCTTTATCTTGGACGGATTTCAGTCGTAAATTATGTTTGATTTACTATCATATTTATATTAGATCACCAGTCAATTACTGGTTTGATAAGATTGCATGAGATGGAATCGGTAAAAAGTGGTCATATTAATCGGATAATCATATCAATTCATGTTCGTGGACTGTTACATAACACCTTGTACTTGTTGATTTATGAGCCCAGAATGACTTCAAAATTCCAAGAAAACCGGATCTCATTTTAGAGTACAGGAGATAGAGTTTGGGAGTAGATGAAGTGTGACTTTTGTTGCGGTTTTGGGTTTAATATTTATGGGATTCTTTTATCAGTTTCATGTACCGCCAAGATGATATTAACAGTCACATTTGATTTCTGTTCTCCGTGGGAAATAAAATTTATCTATCAAATCCGTTTAGATTTTCAAATGAGTATGATTTCGTGTGTCAACTTTTCAGTGATGAAAAATTGTGTAATTGAAATTCACTTTAAAAATTTACAAAATAAATAAATAAATGGAGCATATTTTGTCAAACATAGAAGTGTATGACCACAGAACTTTTATATAATCTGTGATATGACATTTATTTTCCATCTACTCGTGATCAAGTGACAAAAATTACGTATGAAGTAGTGTTGGTAATATCAGTAGTAATTACTAGAAATGACATTAAGTAGTCCAGTAGTGTGTCAGGTATTCATTGCTACTGATAAGCTAATACGAAGACCAGATCATGTTCCAGAACCTCCCAGAACTTTCTAGGAACATCAAAGGGACCAGGCATGATCCCAGTAACCGGGATCAACTCGCAAAAATGTCACCATCACATACGTAGATAAGGCACACCTCTATTAAGAACCAGTTTATAACTGTGAGAAAGTTTACTTTTGCAGTGAAAATGTTTACAATTTGTTGGCATTTATGGTATGAGATAATGTATTGGAAATAATCTATGAATTACTCACAATCCATATCTTTGAATAATTAGTTGCAGTTATTTATTAAATGTAGCAGCGCCTGTCTGCAATTACAGTTATTCCTCTGAGGTAGACGTAAGTTGATGCATTTCTTCATGCATGCGAGTGTGGAATTGAAAAGAACATTTCGAGTGCTGTGAACTGAAAAAATACCCCAAATCCGAAAGTTTCAGGAAATGTAAATTTGGCTTGCAGTTTTAGTTTATACAAACGTGCTAGATAAACAAATCCCAGAATTTGCACTTTTCGTGGAGTTACAGACTCCAAATATCAGGTGACAACTCAAGACCTTTTGCACCTCCCTGACATGTCAATTGCTCAAGGTCACCGACAAGGTCAAATGCGACCATAGCTATTACAGGCCTAAGCATAATACCCCACTGTACACCGCACACAGTAGGAGTAATATATTTAGTAGTGTTTGACTTTTTGAGTGGACAAATTATCTTGAATATTACTGGAACGCATTTGATCACGCAAGCAATGTCTTTGGACATATCTTACAAACTTATAGCAAAGTTGAAAAATCTTCGTTGCATTTAGACAATTCAGTTTATTACATTTTTCATTGAATTCGATTCTCTTCAAAAGCTAAAAGGGGAAGATCGGTGATAAGTTGTCGGGGTCCATGTGCCCTTTTCAAAAGATGACCTCAAAATGAACGGATTCTTTGATGGGATTTGAATAGCCAAAAAATGACGTGACTGTGACAATGATTTAATGTGAATGTTTGAAAGAGTTCAAGATTGGAGCACCCCTAATCAAAACATTTACTTCTAGGAATGCCTGCTCGTTTTGCAGTGAGTTCCAGGGTGACAAGTCTGTGTCAACAGAACCTCTCTGGTTTATCTACTCAATGGTGAAATATTGCTTGCTTACCTGATAATCAAGCATAATAAACTCGGGGAAAGTTTTGTCAATGGCTTTTGTCGATGCAGATTGTGTATAACCTCGTGAACTCTACATGCTGAAGTTGGTAACGCTAGATCCAACTTTATGGCAATTGGGGTAATTTCTGTCACCAATGCGGTATCCAAAGTAACATTTACATGGGAAAAATTTGGCATCACCGAGATAAAATGTATGTTTTGTTGCATGATGAAGATAGAGGTGCCAAGAAACTATTTCGATGGTAAAATACACGAGCAAGTACTTGACTTTTGTACCGAGGGTGAGGGATCCGACTTTTGTGTATGTCTTGCCTATGTATGTTTGTCTGTGTGCCCACATAAACCGTAAATATTAAAAATAGTTCTTTTTGGAACTTCACACAATGACAAATTAAAACTAAAATAACTGTTCTATTCAGGAGCGAATAGCATTTCATTTCCTGGCAGACCACATCCTAAGCCAGATTAAATGCAATCTGGGTACGCTATTGGACAGGTGTATTGGTGGCAGCATTATGTAACAGCCACAGGTATCTGTTTTCTTAAACAACTGTCTCATTTACACAGAAGCTGCACCTTCCGTGTTAGATAAGCAAGTGTGTCTTGTGTCAGAAACGAACACCAACCGGAAACTAATGATTCCAAGAAGTTATTGAGATTAAGAGCTGCCAATATCTTAATTCGATAATGAATTACCTGTTCCTGTTAAACATTGAGTAATAACGGTATTGAGTATCTCTTTTGCTGGTGTGGGAGTGAAACCTAGAAATTGTTTGCTTGGGTGGTATCTGTGTAACAACGATTTATTTATACTTTACATTACGCACATCTGCAACAAAAAATTGAAAAAAGCGAAAGTGTGTTGCAGCTGTCACCAATACGAACAGTGCCTTTTGTGAAAACTTTGGTTTCTAATGCCTTCAAAAATGCAGAACATGCCTGCAACATAATGATGTTTGACCACTGCTGTCACTGCTCAGTAACCAGACCTGTTGCAATCTGGATGTGGCAGGCTTTACTAAACATCAATTTGAAGCTGTTTGGGATCCAGATTGGTATCAAATTCAGATCAATTTGACTTCGCTTGTGTAAGACGACCCACTGGTAGACAAGGGACAAGTGCATCTGTCACATGGATTTTGACTTCCCCAGTCTCTAGGAAATCCTAGAAGTGACATTTTGACAAAAAGCTGGTGTCAGTGTTGCAGATTCTTCAATAGTTTAAACTTTTAATCCTGATTAGAAGGATTGTATTATGTAATTAAAATCCAAAGTGTATACAAACGTGTGTTCTTCTGTCACTTTAAATTACTAATGTCCGGTTTTTCTGTAAATTTACCTTGCTCAGGGAAAGTAGAGGATGCGTTCATCTAAAACTGTGAGTGTAGAGAGTGGAGTTTAAATGAAGAATTATTTTAACAGCAAAAGAAGTTGTAACTACTAACTAATTACTCTAAAATTAAAAACAGTTGATAGAGCTTTCTGACAAAAAGTGCATTTCTTTTCTGAAAGGGATATTTAATCATTGATAGAGATCCCCTAGAAGTAAAATAGTTTGTTAAGATGATTTATCAGCTTACAACATGTTGATAATGTTGCAGTAATGCAGTAAAGTGGATTATCTCTACCGACACTGCTGCTTTTCACTTCCCATGACACAAGCTGCTCCTCCCGAGCCTTTGAAGTTGATCATCTTTGCTGCAAATTTTACCACCTTTTCGTACACTTCGTGCAAGTTCTATCATATCAATAGTATTTCTACAGCCTTTGATGTTGACAGCTTCGTGGTGGTGAAGCTGTGAACTGTTTTAATGCGGATGCTTGCAAATGAAAATATCTCAATCACTGTCTGGAAAGGATACATTGTTTTAGCATTGAATAATTTGGATTTGTTTTGTCCCAGTTTTTAAAGTTATCAGTAAATCTGTGTTGTAAGTCAAATGAAATAAATTGTGAATGAGTAACTATCATTTTTTATTACACAGGTTACCTTTTAGGTCCATAAAGAGTTAACTTTTCTAACGATAACCAATCGGTGCTATCACAGGTAAACTTGAGAAGGAGCATTGAGCTGAAAAATTTAGCAGGTCATTGCAAAAGATGTGAAGAAAAGGAGGGTTCGTTTCCAAGATAATTCCTGGATTGGATGGGACCGTGAAATTATCCAGGTAGACTTTTACAGTTGTGTTAGTTTCTGTCGTGTATAATGGATCACAGGTGAGACATTGCCTGTGTTCTTTGCATGGTGTATCATCCGGTCTATTCAACCAGAAAATCTTCAACTGCAAACAGACAAATGTATCACCAAATCCAATTTCAAATTCCTATTCGAATTTCCTATGTTAGCTTCTTTTTCAAGCATATGTAAGCTATCTGCATGGCTGAATTTGATGGCTCGGGTATTTTTAAAGCATTGCATTTATTGCTGCATTAACCATTAGGAATGGAGTATTCGCATTATTGGAATTTCAAGGGGAAAAGTCAAAGAAATGCAAGATGCGGAGAGAAGATTTCTGCCTAATTTATGATGTCATACCAAGAAAAAAAATGTGAATTTAATATCCTTTCTGTGGTCACACGTAACAGATGAGTTCTACGCTTGTTATAATTTTATGTCGTGACCTCTGGATCCCCATAACTGGAAAACATACGCATAAATTTATTCCTTTAACAACAGTTTTGAAATTCCCACGGGGTTTTTCTCTGATCTCGGGTTTGATCAGCAGTGCGATCAGTTGTGTACAGAGCACACCATTCCTGCAGGGTTAACTTAAGAGCTTTTTAATGAGATAACCAGATCTAGCTGCAGGTTATTTGTAAATGTCTTTTATCAGCTGCAAATTTGAGGGATAAAACGTACAGCATGTATCCAGGTTCGATCTCTAAATCCCTCATTTGCAACGTCAATGTTAAAAAAAGACCAATAGCACCAATTAAGACTCAAATTGGCTATATCCAACATAGTTACAATGTGATTCCATTGTTTTGAAGGTCAATGTTGTAATTCGATCAATCCAAAGCAGCTTGGTTTCATTTCACCGTTTCAAATTGTCTTGTATGCGTACAAAATATGGTCTTACCTAACCTCTTTATGTTATCTAATCCATTCCATGTCACCTCGTTTGCTCCTGAATCAGCTGATGATAATCCGTATCATTGCATGCCAGCACTTTCATAGATCGCCCGCCACTGATTGTTACTCAATTCAGTCACAATTTTATCGGATTTTTCACGGCTGTGTTAAACGATAGCTGATTGTATTTGATCACGAGCTTTTAGGAAATAAACGCTGTGTTTCTGGGTCAAGTTCGCAGCAACAAGATCAAAGAAATCTACATCGAAAATGTCTTCAGCAATTACTTCAGCATAACGAGTATTAATTCCTATGGCGCTAAAGGAGCACCAACCTGGTATTTGTGCTTAATTACAGGTGTAAAAAGGCTTTTGAAGGTAGTTGATGGATGAAATATAGTTTTTATTAAGAACAGGTGGAACTTGGACACAGGGGAATTTGTGTACTTCATGTAATGTCTTTGTGCTTATCTCTCTACGGTAAAACCGATGTGCGAGCCTCTGGTAAGACGCTTTGATCAGATTGATTCCAACACAACGTAAAGTCAGAAACTGTAGGTCCGGTCAGCTTGATGTGAATTATAGGTATCAGAAATAGTGTTGTGTCGTGACTGTAAAGGAGCGCATCGACAATCAAGGTCTCGTATTGGTGTCGCAAATGAATTTTCAGAAAGACCACCAAAACAAAAATTAAGTGGTAAAAATCATTGTAATGTCAAGTTATAATTGATTCCGTTGACACATGTTGATGGATAAAGCAATGCAAGCAATACATAAAGCATTTACCAAAAGGGGACGCAAAAACAACAAATTGGGTGGGATGCAGGAGTGATATGTGGGGATGAAGGATAATATTGAGTACATGTATAGTGTGTACGATAGGTTTTTGGGGCTCAATTTGATAGACGTGCGGTGTAAGAACTGCCAACTTATTAAGCCGTTGCTTGTAATGCAACGGCTTATAGTATTCAACTAGAAGAGGAGTCATGTACAGCCCAGGAACAGGTACAGGTACAGGTATATTGCGGCCGATCCGAAAATCTGCCGCAATATTGTTTAAAGTTCACATGCACCCATTCCAATGTTTGTAAACAAACCAATATTATTGTAGTTGATTATTGTTGCCGATTTTTGTAATATTGCAGCCGATTATTGTAGCCGATTATTGTTTTCGATCTTTAAATCTACCCCAATAATTATATATTGCAGCCGATTTCAATGTTATTGTGTCCGATTATTGTGTCCGATTGTTAAATACACCGCAATAATATTATTGTAGCCGATTATTGTATCCGATTATTGTCTCCGATCATTAGATATGCCTCAATATTCGAAACGCAACATTTACATGTCCGTTGTTGTTAAAAATAGCAATAAATAGGGGTTTTAAATTATAAATCTGTGTGTTTATTTCCTTATGTTTAT
>JBCAUI010195528.1:0-17070 GCA_038406195.1 Haplosyllis anthogorgicola
TTTATATTATGTGAAGTGCTGGTGCCATCTTTTACTATTATTTCTTAATAGCCTGCTGCCTTTTATAAATCAAATATCACAATATTTAATTACAAATGTGCCAGTGCCAGCTGTGCTGTCAGTTCCAAGTCTTCATAATCAAGTATACTAATATTTAAAAAAATGTGCCAGTGCTGGCTGTGCCATTACTAAATTAATTTACAGAACTATATACCAAAGTACATCATATACTACATAATTTACAAGGTGGGCTGAATTTTACACTTATACCAGAAGTCAACCACCTGGTTGTCATGGTAACATATAGGAGAATGCATAACAACTGCCCCTGATTCCTGCCCAACCTCCACATTGGACTCAGAGACCTCACACACCTTCTCTCCCACATGGTAGTCACAGACAATATCATCAAAATTAGATGAAACTGTAAAGGATGGTACAAACTGGGCCATGGACAATGGCTCAACTGTACTAGAAACCAGGTGTGTATCCATGACCACCAAGGGAGAGCACAGAAGAGGGAAGTTCTCCTCATCCACTAAATAACCTTCATCATTCAAAAGTGAATCCACGTCTAGTCAAGCAGAATGCAATGGGCATTCTGCCAACTTTTCTCTGTGAAACTCTTTCTTCTTTTTCTTTAACAAACACCCTGCACACATGTGATGCAGTATGTGGGGCTTGTTGCCCCACATACCCACATACCCACATGTGCATTGTTCTTTAATGGTATGTTACAATTACCCGACTGAAAGACTTTACAGAACAAAACCTTATTGGAAGCCAACCTAGTGGAGGTGGAGTTGCCCACTGTGCTTCACTCTGTCTGGGATTTCAAGGGATCTCCCATTGTTAGCATCTCCAACAACCCAAAGTCTGACTTCCAAGTAGACTCTTGCTTTTTGATACTCTGTAAAACACCTGTGTAGAGTTGCCTAATTTTTGCAATGGGCACTCCTCTCACTTTCCAGTAGGCCAGCTGCTTCAATAATTTTAAACAACCTACTGTTTCTGACACAGACAAAGCTGCCAAGATAATGGACAGCTCCCCAGCCACCAACTGCTCAAAGGATATGTCAGCGAACTTGGGCAAGACTGGCACAAAATGCAAATCTAAATTATTGTGTGGCCACACTTGTGGCTTACGTATTTTTGAATTATACTTGGCAAACATGCCTGATTTTTACTTTCTCTTATGCTTGCACTTGCCTCTACCCTGAGATTCCATTGATGAGTCAGTGTCTGTCAAAAGATGAGCTAGACTCTGAACACCTACCTAATCTTTGGTCATCATCCTCTGAAGATCCTGCATCATCTGAAGCAAGCCTTCACTTTTTATTCTGAATCTCAAACCACTGGGAGTTTCTGTTCTTGGTCTTTTTGTTGAGTTTGGCCTTGTGCACTGTGGAAGCTTCTGCAGCCTGCTGAGGTCATGACAGAGTTGCAGAGGGGATCCTGTCCAGAATGACAGTTGGATCAGATGATCCCAAGGCCTGGAGCCACTGTTGGCTGTTGGAACTGGAAACTATGTCCGCAGTGTCAGCTGCTGGGATCTGAACTTCTGGAACTTGTGCCGGCTGTACTGCTTGCTGTGCAGCTGGGGTTACTGCTGTGGAAGATGTGGCCAGAGCCACAATCTGAGCATCTTTCATATGGATTTGTTCTCTTAAACAATTGCACTTACTGGCAAGGTCATGTTTGCACTGGAGCTCAGTGGCCTTCACCTTCTTGGCCTCTAACTCCTTCTCCAGGAGTCTTTCATCCTGCAGGAACTGATCATAAAGCACCTCACAAGCATGAGATTGAGTGGCTGAGGCAGTTACTACCATGTCAGGTTGTTCTGAATGCCCAGCGATGAACTGCTCAACTGGATCTGCAGCAGCAGCTGTTGATGATGGATGGATGACTTCAGAACTCAGCACTTCTGCCCCCAGATCAGAAAAGTCTGTTGCACCCACTATGTCTGAGTCCAAAGACTGCATTTGTGATTCTAAAACTTCTGTTAAATCAAAATGGTAATCGTCTCCTTCTGCAGCAGTTTCTGTATCCGAAAATACTGGCCTGAGAGGAATAACTGGATGACTTGATGGTGCCTTGGCCATGAGGTTAAGAGGGTTACATCTAGCCATATTCACCATGGTACATTCAATGTTCTGCAGATTGCCAAGAGGCTCAATGTGAATGGGATTGAAATGTTTATCATGACATCTGGAGTCTTCTGCTTTGCTGAAGATTTAGCAGCCATCTTACCCTTTGTTCCACCTGGCACTTTACTCCTGGGGGTGCTGGCTTGTCCTTTCCACAAACTGACCTTGCCTTTGGCACTGATTTTGATGTAGTTTCTCAAAAAGTTACTTTTTATGCTGTGTCCTCACTGCACTCGCAGACTCAAGAGCCTGCTGAAATGCAGGATCCTCATTAAGAACCCTGACAGTTAGCTCATTGGCCTTACCACTGATTCTTTGGCTTTGTTTTACCACCTTAGATGGACTTTGTATACCCTTTAAAGTAACTTTTCTGTGGGGAGAACAATGAAGATTCTCCCTGGACTTGGACTCGCTCTCTCTGCCTGATTCTTCAAAGTTACTCATGTTATGAGCTTTCTTTGAAGTTTGTTTGATTCTTGCCATGATCACTTGACCTTAGCAAGTAAAATTAAACCGAAACAAAGCTTAAAAATGGATGAAAAACATGAAAATATGAGGAAAGAAAAATTTTGTTGTAGCAATTAAAGATGGCATCAAGAAGTGAGTCATATGACACCTTTGGTGGGAGACCAGCTCGTTTGCCTGACTAAAGTCAAAGTTATCGGGTTGGTGTGCTTGATTGCATGAATTATCTGAAATTTAAGGTTAATTTCGGGGTAAATCTTTTGAAGAAATAATAATGTTTTGTTACTGAAGTGCTAATCAAAGAGTTGTTTGGATCATTGATAGGATAATTCAATGTCAGAATAGGAATTTTTCAACATAAGATTCGTTAGATATTCCACTGATCCAAATGATCAGTAGCTTAAATGCCTTCAAAAATATGAGTAGAATGGAACAAACACTAGCTTTTCTAAATTTACATTTGCGTCCTCATACAATTTCATTGTCATCTTCTTCTTGTATTTTTAACCTTGAAGTTAATCTGTGTACCCATGATCGATGGTTCTTTCAATCCAGCTGTCTACAAAGGATTGATTTTCGGCCATTTCTCTACTTCACAAACATTTGGTATTTGATGGAGGTGTTAGATAGATTTTCATATCCAGAGGAAATATTTGCCATTCACCGTTGAACGGAAGGTGACCTCCTTATTATCATTAATTGGATGTTATTAGCGAGACAATAGGACAAACCTGTGTGCTTAATATTCATAGAACGTTGAATGTAAGTAATCCTACGTTGACCAAAATCAATGTTCAATATAATACGAAAGATAGTTCAATTTTAAATTTATTATATTTTTTCTTGGGTAAATGCTGGCAGCGTACACATACTGGCATACTGGCAGCGTACGAAGGATTAAAAATCACAATCTCCTTACAATCTTTATTTGGTTTTGAAATGAGAAATAGCGATTGACACACAAAAGTGTATCAAAAAATATATTAAAATGCTAGGACGCTAAACGTGAGAGGTAATTCTGATTACAGTCTGCTTCTTTGATTGTTTCATAACTGGCGAAGATTAATTTTGGTAAAAAATAAAGTTGTCTCTCAGATGATTTGTCAAAGCTGCAATATTATCGTTTAATTTTAGCAACAGCTTAACACAATCTATGAGAACCGCAATCAGGTCAAATTTACTCTTGCTTTTTATCAGAACATTTTGACCAAGTGACAAAAACTGTAGAAAGTAGAAAAACATGTAGACATGTTTGTATTGATTGCATTTATTGAGCTGTCCCAGTGGTTCTTTCATTCAAGTCATGCACTTATCTGGCTCTCCCTTTTGGTGTTGAACAATGTCTAAGCAGACAGAGCTTCCAAATGTTTACCATAAATCTAAATAGTCCACTGTGTTGCAAAATTGATGCAGACTTCTGCATCAATTTGCCAAATAGTAAGCTAAATCTTGATTCTTTTTCCTTCCGATTTGAAATAATGATGTCATCTAAAATTAAAATACACAGCTTGGAGTATATCACCAACCTGTATATCAAACCTAAAATTAACAAAACTTTTCTGCTTAAAACGTGAGTTAGGAGAACAATGAAAGAAGGTAGCTAGCCCCATTCATGTTTACTGAAAGAACATTTTACACAACAACCAGTCTTACAAGCTGAGCCGACATGAACATCTTATGCGACATGCCACACAAGTGTGCCATCTTCCCTGTGAGTAGCTAATAGCGGTTCCTGTCTGCCCTGAAAATGCTGATTGCTGATGCTCTTCCCTTTATGTGCCTGAATTCACTGGACTATTGATCTGCTTGATTATGGTTCTTATCTGGCATAGCCTAACGTTGAACTATTCCGGATATCAATCATTATGAGAATTGTCATGTAAACGGGGCATTCCATTGGGGAAGTCAGATTAATGGTACGATCAAGGGGTAGGTCTAAATACATGTAAATGGCTGAAATAAACCACACGGGCCGTTATTACCTATGTGTTCATGATACTTTTCAATAAATACTTATTAATTGTGAAATAGCGATTTGCTCCTAAAGTCCCCAATGCGTAATAAAGACGTTCGTGTTATTTTCTTGGAATCAAGGTAGCCTGTTATATGATGTAATTGTACACAGGAAGAAAGCAATCCCGTTTCTACTCAAACAAGCGTAAATAGCTTTGCAGCTTCTTAGTAAGCACTTCCATATATTAGAAGCATTTTGCTTAGAAAGAAACAAAACCCAACAATTCCCTACGGGTATAAAATGTCGATTAAGGCAGCTTAAGGGAGATGTGTTAGCTTTAATAGATTAGCATGAATATGAATCTGCTAAGCCTAATGCCACTAATTGGTGGAAAGCATGGTTCTCCCTAATGGAAACTTGCCTTTGTTATACATAAATCTTGAGGTGTCTATCTTGATGATAAAAGTAATTGGAAGTGATAGTATTGTGCATTATTTAGCATTCTGCTAATATAATAAAAGAAACATAAGAGAATGTTATTATTTTAAATGCCAAAGCCCGTGTGCAGACTATATTTTTTTATTGGTTACTTTATCTACACAGTTTGACCTTTAATGATCTATCTTGTTAATGCTTCGCGTAAACTTAACTCAATTCATTTTTCTGTATTGTGGAAATAGGTTAATTTCAAGTTGAAATTTGACTTGTTACTTAAACCAGTTTTAAGCTGTTGCCAACAAATCATTTCATTATTAAAACAGGTATACAAAATTATTCTGCTTTACTAAAATAAAGCTTACAAGTTAAACCTGAGTGTAGTCGAGAATGGTATGGTCGGTGGTATAAATGTAGAGATAGCCACATCTGATTTGAATGTACTTACGCAGACTAGCCCACACAGAGTTTATTTTAACTTTATTACGTTGGCTAGTTCATGACATTTACATGTACCTCTGAACGGATTTATATCAGCGTTGTGTATTGTGCGTTCATACATACCTCTTCGTCTCCTGCGTAACTTTCATCGTGAACCGCCATTTGATGCATGTCGTCGGTGTACAGTGCGACCGTCCTCAGCTGACCGTGACTGTCGTTGAGAGAGACGTGCACGAGTAGGCACGGGTACTTGGATCTACAGCTGTTGTCACACGGGGCCTCCGATTCACAGGTGAACTGGGTCGTGTAGAAGCTACTCTCCACCCGACAGCGAGTCTGACGGTACCTAGCTACCCGCACGTAAGGTTTCAAAAAGATGACTCCGCACACAATGATTGCAAGTACTGATATGAACTGCCAGGCGGCTAGAGCAGCGCATACACAGGCCTTGGATGGGCATTTAGGCATTCTGTAGCCTCGTACTTCATCTGTATCACAGCTATGGAGTTCCACACTTGGAAAGCCAGTTTAAAATCCAACTAATGAGTGGGGTTTCATCACACCTGGAGAATGAGCTTTGACTCACCACTCAAAGCCACTAATGGAATCAGAGTAACTCCATTATGAAGAGCAGATGTAACCAACAGTTAAATCCGAGCATCTGTAACAAACTGCACTCTAACTCCAGTCAAACCTAATGTAGATCTACTTACTGCAATCAGCTGGTCACTACACTGCAGCTGTGGGGAAAAGGTGGAGGAGGCCTCTCTCAATTGACTAGGAAGCGGGAAGTTGCCTTTCCACTCACTCTAGCTCAATAGATTTGCCTTTCCTGTCTAATTCCACTGCCAGACACCCTTGCTTTTCACTACCAGCTTCCTAGACATCTAGCCTGGAGTTAAAGGCAGCTGCCTTTTCCCTGTGCCATGGCGTTTACTACTCCTGGTGGTGTTCTTGTAGTGGTGGAGACATGGCCACTGTTTCTGTGCACGAGCTTACTATCACTACTGGTGGCATTGTGAAGCTTGATGTCCTTTCTCTTTCTTGTACATCTAGCCTGTGGCCTGTTTTTCATCTTCCTTCAGCTTCGCCAGCTTCAAGAGACTGTCGGTAATCCACTACCACCCGAGTCCGGATCGAATCCTTGATGAGGTCTCACGACACCCACTTCTTCATCCAGTCGAGATGTTATTTAGGTCGAGAGCAGTGTTCTCCCTCGCATCACACTGTCACTTCAATATTGCCCATTGTGGAACATGTCTTCACAGGCACATTAGCTGTTCTACTGCTCAAAGCTGTATTCCCAAATCATATTGGCTCTGTGAGCCACAGCAGCTGCGGGTTTTAGTGCAGACATGAGGCAGTTGCTGTGTGACTTTAAATAATTTTGGACTGAAGCTGCCTTGTTAGAGTCTAAGCTACGTTTTATTGTACTGTTACAAAACTAAATGTAGTCATGTAGATGAGAAGGTTTGGAGAGCTAAAGATTTCGGCAGATACTAATCTAAAACTAATACCATCTGACTTCAAGTGCCAGATCCGTCCAAGCTCTAGTTTACTTAAACAACTTAATAAGGAGACAGAGACACATTATAGAATCATGCTGCTTGTAGTCAAAGTGCTGAAAACTACATTGCAGCCAGGCCAAATCGATCAGGATCGATCGAGACGCAATACAGGCACTTTGTATGCCAGAAGACAAGAAACTGGCAAACTCATTTTGTTATTTCCAATGTCCGCCGTAAGGCAGAATTTGATGCCTGAAGAAATCCCCATTGCCCCACTGAATCAGGCCGCACGAGGTTGCCTGACAGGGACCTATGGTGTTCCAATAAATGGCCATTTTGACTGCTGTTGCAGACCTAACATGCACAAATTGATTCCTGCCAAATTGAAATAATCACAAGCCGTACTAAATCATGGGAGGGACTTTAAAGGGTCGATATAACAAGGTGATGTATTGGATAATTATGTACGAACCTGGAATGGCAACTGGTACGAATCCATTAGTGTCTACTTAGAAATCACATGCTACATCTTTTGTGTTTGTACTTCTTGACGAAGAATTCGCGATCAAAGCCAAAAACAACTGCCATTTTGATTACGGTTATTTACACATTCATTCCGTTTTAGACAACGTATTGACCCTGAGCGCAGTTGCTTGTTGAATCTGCTGTTACTTTCTGTGCAACATACGATGCACCCTTTGCGTTCGGTTGTTTCCATTTTTTAGTTCAAAACTGAAATCTAGTGGAACATTACAATAAAGACTCGATCATTGCTATCTGTATATCGCTTAATTTATTGATTAACGCTTGGATCAACCTAACATTTGCTTTGGTTTCAAGCAGAAGGCTGCATCGAAAGAGTGATACACAATCATCATACTACTAACAAATTTAAGAGGCAAAAGTGTCACATTCCTGACAGGGGGGGTCTGTCTGCAGGATGACCTGCCAGCCAATGAGGTGGCCTCCTCAGTGCCAGACATAAATTATGTTAATGAGCTGCATCCCATAATGCCCTGCCAGAGCCAGGTGGGGGGGGGGGTCTGTCTGCTGAACAAGTCTGAACATGTTCTACTAGAGGTCCAGAACTGGAATATTCAGAATTTCTTGCAGGCCTTTTATATGGGGGGATCCATATGCATGCATTAGGCTATGCCAGCTATGTCTAAGGTTGGGCTGGCTCACCTGCCACCAATCCTGGGGGGGGGGGGGCAGCTCAAAGTTTAGCGCTCCGCAACAATTGAAAGAACTCAGCATGAAATTTAATTATTGAGCGGCGCTAAACTTTTAATAGTAATTTCATGATCTGAAATAAAACGAATTTTCTCTACTAAATGTTTAACTAAACGTTAAATTCTCTGCTACATGTTAAACATTTAAACGAAGTACTTACGTAAGCTACTGCAATGCAGAGCACGACGAAAGCAATCAGAGTCTTCATGTTGACTGGGAGGCTGACGACCTGTCTTCTGGACTGGACTGAATGGTGTGACTGGACAGGGTTACGGTCCAGCCTTATATCTTCCAGCATCCCTCCGAAAAAACAAAGGGTCTTTTTTCCTTGTACCTGGTTCCACCTGTATTTACTCTTACCCGTTTGCATCTCTACACCACAGATATCACAAGTCTTGAATCAAATAAAACAGTCGTCTAGAAATTTGAAGTGTGGAATTGTGCATGATATGACACTCTATCTTCGAATTTAGAATGCAAAAAATAGAACGGGAAGAAAGTATCACTGCCTTCTTTATTTATTTCTTTATTTTGTATGAAAAATAAGTAAAACTGGGAGTGTTTGAGAACAAAAATGCCACGATGTACTACTGATCCATATAAATACACAGTCTAAACTTTATTGTTGCAAAAACAGCTTGAATTTTCACACTCTGGCGTAGACATTAAAATTGGAGTGTGATTCGTAATTGAATGACAGTGTCTACATTCTTATAAAATCCTACACCTTGATTGGCCGGAAGCAGAGTTTTTTCTCGTGTGTGATACCCATGGAGTACGATGTAAATGTAAATACTATAAATACGTATTATGAATATTATTAAACTGTATGCTATTACTTCTAATACTTTACAATACATCTCTTATGTCTGTCGTTTTTCCCGGACACACTGCAAAAAGGTGAACAAAGATGTATTCTGGCCAGACATTGAATAGAATTGTGACTACTAAGGAGGCATAATACCGATCATCTGCAGAATGCGCAAGCTTCTACTTTCTTATATTTTAGTCATTTTAATAGCCATAATGTTGCATAAATGCTTAATAAGAATTACTGATGCATCAAAATTCTTGAGTGAGCCCATGTCCTTTTCATGTTTCATTTAGCATGACTTAAACTCAAGTAATAGAAAATTGCGTAAAATTTCATATTCTATTTCACAAAGTTTGTTAGCCTCTTACGTTCTGTACAAGTTGTGTGATCCCATTAGAAGAAGGGAATAGGTGTGTTACTTTCGACATATGCATTTCTTGTAGAAGATCAGCGTGAATTTCCATTTTATTCTTGTCCGACCAGTTTCCTAAGATGTTAACGGTACACAATTACCTTAACCGATTTTAACACAAATCTGTTAGTAAATACTTCATCGTGGGATTAGAAAGCCACTTTTATCACACGTGTAAACATTTTATCACAGAAGTCTTTCACACCTTTAACTGGTTTTTTTGTACCGTAATTCGTGTCAGAGTCACACGGAGCATGTTTGAACTGTATGCCTGTTTAAGAGGTGGATTTACATGGAACAAACATTTCAAAATCGTGGTTAAATTTAAATTTTGGTTGTCAACCATTCTCGCTTTTCTAGCTAAGCCTATTTACCCTGAATTAATGGTTAAAATTGTGGTTGTCATTCAATTCTTATCTTTCTAGCTAAGCCTATTTACTCTCCCTCCAATATACTTTTTATGCAATAAATTCAGTAGTAAATAGTAAGTGGACCTTGGCCAGGGACACGGGAGACTACGAGGGATTGGAATGTGAGAGAAGGGGATCAAATAGAGAAAATAAAGGCAGCTCCCGAAATTCCTATCAATTTGGAAACGTCCAGAACAAAAGAAAAAACCAAAGGAATTCCACACTGTGCTTCTGAATTTCTATTGTTTCAATACCGATAGGAATTTCAGGAGCTGCAGCATTTGATTTTCAGGTCATAAAGAAGCATTTTACCATTTTAACCTTTAGTGAGCCAAAGTCGACATTTGTCGCAATGTCCAAATATTTATCACACATTTGTAATGGAATATTGCATACTCAAAGCCCCAAAGTTAACAATAGTTTCATCCCAATGAACTTGTGGAAATGTTTTGAAACTTGCATCTAGGACCTGGTGCCATCTAGAACAAACTTAAATTTTATGCTATCACGACATATGTCGACATTGGTGTAGGACAGTACACACAAAAAAGGTCCGGCGCACGAGAGGTTAACCAATAACGGTTTGAACAATCACACTGAATTATTCTATGATAGGATGTCTTCCACGTTTTATGGTTTTGTATTTAATCAAACCTAATCAAGTCTGATAACAAAACGTTGATTTTGTACCAGTTTTGGAACAAAGAATTTTACGTTGTGTATCAAAAACATAACATGAAATTCTTTGGTTCTCAAACGTGAAACTGATACTGAAATCAGAGGGTGAAATTCCTATAATTTTGGGACAAAAGCACAACGTGAAATTCTTTCGTTCTTTGCTTTGTTGTCTCCGTTTTCAAAATGATAAGAATTTCACGAGCTGGTATTGCTACCCTCGTGAATCCTCGCGAGATCCAAACCTCTCCACGAGAACATTCACTTACAGCGCATTTTTTCTTGGGGGAGGTTTATGAACATAATGGCGCCATTATAACCTTTTGGCCTGGATCATGTATTTTTGTATGTAAAGTTAAAAGGTTAAAGACTTAAAGTGCCTCTAATTGTTTGCACTTTCAACAAGGCACAGGTTTTTGTGTAACATGAATTGTGCTAACTCTATTGTGTCATGCATGTTTGCGGTTTGTACAAATGGTTTGTTTATTTGTTTGGTTTGGTTTGTTTATTTTCTCAGTTCATGTGTAAATCTCTTTAAATTTGTTGACTTGTTTTTTCGATTATTCGCCAAAAAACATAAATAAAACTTCACGTAAACAAAAAAAAAATGTTTTATAATTAAAATTTGTATGTAAGAGGCTGTTTTATTATATTCTTAAACATGAAAGTTCAATGACGTGAATCTATAATTAGTTTAATCATCCAAAAATATTTAACACTGTTTAAAAGCCTTTACGCCTACCCTTACCAGACAAAGGTACATACAATTTGCCTTCAGGCGAGACAAAAGGTCAAAGGGGTCAAGAAGAAATAATTGCATCATTTCTCAGAAAGGGGGTGACTAATATTTAAATTAAGCTAGTTAGTACGTGGTTTAATATTTCTTTCAACAATGGACGATCGTGACTATCTCGGATGGTGGGACGTCAAATAGGTGTCTACAAGATAAAATCAACTGCATGTACGGATAACAGAACAAGTTTTGACAACAGCTGAACAATGTTCGCCTAATCTTGTAATTGTAAATTCAATAAATAGTATCCTGTGAACTGCATGTAATCTGCAAAAATTATTTGGCACTTGGAAAAGTGTAGAAAAGTGGATTTTATTAAAATTGAAAGTACAATTGCTGAGTTTTGACTTTCGAAAAATACTGAGCTATTTGTACTAGGATTTCCATCATTATTAAAGAAAAATATGACAACATTCTGTGCATTCTTATCATATACTGAATCCTTGTCTTTTTCTAAGGCATATGCTAATAACGTTGCTCAGTAATGATTCGATTTAAGAGTTGATGTTGAAGGAGACTAATTTTGTGCATTCATAATGTTGAGCACTCCTCAATGAGCTCAGCAGGAAAGAAAATTATATGTTCAGCTCCTGAAAATTATATGAGTTTTGGAGCTTCTAAGTACAAAAAAGAGTTGCATGTCGTGCTTTTGATGCGTAGAAAAACACAGCCTAAATGTATTTTTTCTTATTCATCATCTGCTCTAAAAGTAAAGGTTAACATGACAGTGCAACATCATCAATTTGGTAGGGCATACTTCCAATTTGAATCAGACTTGAAAATAATTATTCAAGGTTAATACGTTTTATGACAATAGAATTCCACGATGTACCTTTCACCTTGGCAAAAGGTGCGTATTGTTCCAATTTAACAGACATTTCGTCCTCTGGTATTGTGTTCAAACAAAAATTATTGAATTTCATATTAACCACGTTCCATGCTGTGTCGAACAATAGAACCTATTGTTTCCAAAATGGAGAGGTCTTAACAGGCATTTCAGCCTATGCATCTAGAGATATTGCAGTGCTTTCAGAAAGACTGAATTATTGATTCCTATATTTATTAACCTAATTGCAGTGCCTCTTCGTTCACTTTATTTGATGTTAGAATAATAAAGAGCATGAGTTGGCTGCAAGTTTTGATCTAAATTACTTCCATCATTATCTTGAAATAACTTTGAGAATAGATGGATACTAGGTATGTCTCAACTAAAATATTATTCAGATTTTCAGTGAGCCCACTTTAAGGTATAATGGATTAACATTTGTTGTCTCAAAATAACAAAGTGTTAATACATAATTGGTGAGAGGCATATTGGAGAAAGTTTTGTTCACTTCATACATTTACTGTCTATGTAACACTTAACACATGTTATCACAAATGTTGTGATAGTTTGTATTGGAATGGTTGCAAACTTCTCTCCAAATCAGGTCTAGGTGGTGCTTCTACTTCCACGCGTCTAAACATGCTTTGCTAATACACGAGCCAAAAATATATACAACCCATAAACACAAGAACGTTTTGAACGTCGTCAAATGTTAATGATTTAATAATAGTTTGTGTTCTTTCTTTCTAAAAAAATCAAGGAAACATAGTTGGATACCAACTTAAAAAAGAATCAAATGTTAGTATATAATACCTCCTGATCGCTTTCGAAAGGTTCGACAGATCCTCATATTGGTAACAATAGGTGACGGACTGTAATAAATTCTTAATAAAAATAGAACATACTATTCACCAGACTCTAGAGAAATTATTGGCACAAGATAATAACCTCTCAATATTTGTACAGTCCAGTTATCGCGTATGGAAGGGTGCATAAGGAAGTTTCAATTGGGTACAGTGTTAAAGATCTGATGGAACGTTCTTGTAGTCGCAGTACAGCTTTTGTCACGGTCGATCACAATTCTATGCAGAGAACTTGTTGCAGCACACTTCGCACTTTTAGAAACGATTTTAAGAGATTGCGATAAAATACTTCAAAAATGTAAATTTCAAAAATAGATCTCATGATTAGTAATAATAAAAGAATTATTTAATCCGCAGGAGTTCTTTTAGTTAAATTCGAGCATCACCTTTTTTTGTTATGTGATTATAAATGTCGCTGCTTTCATTGCTTTCGTCTAATAAGAATGTTACTTCCTGTTCAGATTTCTTATGATAATGTACAGTAAGGAATTAAGGTGTTTTTATAAATCATCCAAAGGCTAACGTTTCAGAGGCTTAGTACGTCATTAATGATAAGATGATAACATGATAAGATTTCCAATTTTAGGAGATAGTTACAGAACCCTACATACTAAATCAATACGTGAGCCACAGGGCTGGAATCATTAATCGCATCTCCGAATATTCCATGTTTGCTACTGAAAATCACGATAATCGATGATAACAAATGTCATTGAAGCATTGCCTTTACAGAGGGTGAAATTGCTATCATTTTGGAACAATAGTGCATCAAAACCACATTATGAACTTCTATCGTTCCCTGTTATGTTTTCTCCGTTGCATGTCTTTTGATGTTGACGTTTTTAGGTTCTGATAATGATCCTGTTGGCATAAGAATTGTTTTTGAGTAATTAGACATAGTGTTAGATTCATTTGGTATAGATATAGGATATAAAGATTAATCGTTACATCCACTCCCTCAAAATTTATTTCTTAGATTTACAAAAATTATAATAGTGCTTGATGTATCGGATTGTAAAATTACTATTAAAAGTATATCGTCCGGCAATGATTGAATTTCGTGTTGAGCTCATTCACGCAGGGCTTTTGATAAAAAATTCATGATCTGATTCGGGCTTATTTTTTACTACTTAATAATCAATGGTAAAACTGCTGGTGCATTCTTTATCTTGTCATCACAATTTTATTGACAGTAAAAAAAGACAACCCCGTTTGTTCTAAGGCAACAAATAACAAATATAAAGAAATTGCTTGCTCATAATTTAATTTATTAACAGTTGTGTACACAACAGCGAATTTAAACTAAAAACTTCCAGACTCATGATCCATTAAACAGGGCCTTGTGGGTCGTTTCCGTTTCCAATCTAGGGTCGCACTGGCTTCACGGGAAAAAATAACTGAGCTAAATCAACTGAGTTAAAAGTCATGACTTTTAGCGAAAGTTTTGTGAATGAGTGTCATAGATTTTTGTGATACGTTTGCAATCTGACTGTGTATGGGTGACGGCAGACGAGATGGTGACCTTCATTCCAAGAATTCTTGTCATGATGACGTCACAACTGCACATGCGTATTGACGTCATAAGTACGCATGCCCAGTGACGATGTGATATTAGTTGATGTACAGATGAGATATCAAACTAGATTCATACTTTGTTCGTTGTCCAGGGGCGTGTGATAGATCTGAAATAAACATTTAAATCATATTGTAATACGGAAGTATGCACTGAGTAATCGAAATTTTTATTTAAACAAAAGAACAGAAATAAAAGAAAGATTTTCAAGCGGATGTAATAAACATCACAACAGCAATTATTTGGACGTGCGTAATACGATTGAATAAAATTGAATACTAAAATTGTGTTCAAAATCTTTTTAGAGTTAAAATTGGCATGATGGACTGGAATTTCTGCTCACTTCAGCTCGTTCTTTTCAATTTTTTTTCTTAGAGTGTAAATTCAAGTATTCTTAAACATTTCACTATCAGATAAAGGTCCAAATTTCCTCTTACTCACCCAATTTCTTCTTGTTACCGGTTGACCACCTTACTTTCTGTAGTAAGGGGCAAAAGGAAGACCCCCGTATCCCACATATGGGTTGTAGTAAGGGTTGTTGTAGAAGGCACTTCCAATGTAAGGGTTAGTGTAATATGTGTTGTAGGCAAGAGGGTTGTACAACTGTAAAGAAATACAGGGTATAATCATAATGCCACACTATTGTCCTGTACTACATTGTTATATCTATTCTTAAGAGGGCTAATTTGCCGAATTAGGCAAACATATGAAAATAAAAGAAATCATAAGTAGCACAGTCTAAAATTCTTTGGATGCAAGCCTAATCAGAATTTTACGACAAGTGAAAAAGTTCCACATGTAGCTTAGCACCACCAGCAAATTCATGAGCAAAGCCAAAATTTCCTCTTTTAAAAAAGTACCAGAAATATAGTTAATGGTAATGATTTTGTTGCATAACATTCTTTGTCTTTTGGTGTGCTAACGCTCCTAAACGTTTTACCCTTCTCATCGCATTACAAATTGAGAGTTAGGAAACATTGCTAGGAGGTGGCAGCTTCTATTCAGGGTTTGGAAAATAAATGAAAGGTAGTTTAATTTTCGGGTGACTCGAACAGGGCACCTCCTGATTCATAATCAAAAGTGCTACTACTCCACCACAGAGTCTTTGGCTATTGGTTAGTTGAATTTTACCAATTTTAAGTTGACCTGCTGCAGTTAGTATAATTAAAATGTATAGTTTGTATTCTGAAGGGATCTGAATTCCAAATCGAAACCACAGGAAGACCTTGCCTCAAAGACCTATCCTTGGCTACCCAGAGAAGTTCCGAGCCCTGGGCTCTCTCAGGAGCTGTGTGTAATTCTCAAACCATTCTCCACTTTAATTAAATACATAGTACTTATACTTACATTGTACGCTCCAAGTCCAAATCCGAACTGGGCAGATGCCACTGCGATGCAGCAGACCAGCATGAGCAGAACGAGCTTCATCTTGGTGATTTAGGTCTTCGGCGAGATTTCGGCAAAATGCTATCAACTTCCTCGGGTTGGGCAGGTGATGTCTGAACTGTCCGAGCTCTCCCGCTTATATCCCCTTGGAGTAAGGCAGGGTAAACACGACCCAGTGACCCCCGCTTCGTGGTTAGCGACCCACGCGCGTTCTTCTTATCAAAGAAAGGATTGTTTTATAGTTTAATTACCCATGTTCTGGAATTCAAATTCACGTGAAAAGCTTTTTCGCGTAAATAATGGACATTTTTGTGACTCACAAACAAAAATCAGAAGAATTAGAAATAATCATGTCATCTGTTTACGTGAGTATCAGTTGAGGGATTTTCTCAAAAGCAAATGTCAAACAAAAGATTTTGCTGTGTTAAGAGGGGATAATGAAGAGCAAATCTTAACTTCATATTGCCTTATTCCTTTTATTAATTTTTGGACAAATATTTGCGAAATTAGATCAAATTAGCATGAACAAAATGAGATATGCTGTGTCTGTATCTGTATTCCTAAAAGACACCAAGGTGATCTTGCTTTAATCTCCCAAACAATCCGTAAAAAGGTGCAAGTGAGTAGAGCGAATTCTAGTTATTAGACTGTATCCTGCAGCGCAACGCACTGTTACCGTGCGTTACTTTCTCTCTAAGAATTGATGGGGTTGTCCTATTTTAACACTGCAACAATCCTGGCTTTGATCAAGATCAAAGCAAAGATCATCATTAACAATTATAATAGGAATGGATCTGTTTCATTATACTTGCTTCTAGTGAAAAGACCTAACGTCGCTATTATTTTGGGGAATAATTAACGAAATTGTGAAAGCATTTGACTGATTTCACTTCAAATTTTGTTGTTCAATTCAAAGTAAAGCCACATGCTGACATAGGACCGATTGTGAAATTCATCCTGGAGGAATTAATCCTCAACCAGTAGGGTTAGCAGGACCTACCATGTGCTTACAGAATGGAAACCCTGTCCCCTCATGCAGTGAGACAAACTTCAAACCCTTGATCAGTACAATTATTAATTCACACAAAAACACTCTTCTAACTAAAATTTGCCCAAATACCCTTAATAAATGACC